>PVJS01020626.1:0-32377 GCA_004027185.1 Glis glis | reverse complement strand
TTTTTTATGCTTTATTTTGAGACCGGGTTTCACGAAGTTGCGGAGGGCCTCACTAAGGAAAGAGAGAGAGAGAGAGAGACAGGGAGAGAGAGTGAGAGCCGAGGCTGGCCGCGAACCCGGGTCCTCCAGTCTCCGCCTCCCAAAGTACTGGGATTACAAGCGTGCACCACCAAGCCCGGCTCACAACTTTACCTTTGTTGACCTTATATGCTTAACTCATCAGTTAGCCTAATTGTATTTACTTAATATGAGCTGTCTTTAATGAGGGCTGTGCAGCCATTTGATAGCTTCTCCCTTTAAGTATCTATAATTTGCTTTAACTGCTTTTATAGCCCATTTATATTATATCATAAATGGCCCACTTGTGGCCAAATGTAAAACCAGGAAAGGCCAGCTCGTCCCTTATTTCGCTAGAAGTTATCACACCGATAGACTTCAGATAAGGTAAGTGGTAGGGATATATACTCACCACTGTTTCTGTCAACATTCTCACTGCTGACACTCAAAATACTTGATGACCACAACTTAGAGAAAGGAAGATTTATTTGATTACAGTTCTGGAGGTTTTAGTCCATGTTAGGACTGGTGAAGTCTATGGAGCTCAGGGCATGATGGGGGAAGCAGAAGGGAGGGAAAGAAGAACATATATATAGTTCCCCAAACCACACCCCCAGTGACCTACCTTTTCCAGCCACACCCCACCTGCCTAGGTTACCACCCAGTAAATCCATTACAATGGATTTATCCACTGATGACATGAGAACCCTCATGATTCAGTTATATCACCTCTGAACATCAATACATGAGCTCTTGCAGGTGACATTCTATATCTAAGCCATAATACCATGTAACTCCTTTTTTCTCCTTTTACTTTTCATAGTGATTTCTTGTATTAAGAATGGCCTCTGCCAGCCACTCAGCAACTTAGTGAGACCCTATTTCAAAATAAAAAATAAAATAGGGCTGGGGGTGAAGCTCAGAGGTAGAAAGCCTCTGGATTCAATCCCCAGTAATACACACACACACACACACACACACACACGCACGCACGCACACACACACACACACACACACGGCCTCTGAATTGTTTCAGCAGCTGTATTGATTTAGGAATTCCTTGGCTATATCAGCCATACTGATGCCCACCAGCAAATCCTGGCTCAGTGGGGAGTTCCCAGCACTATCCGTAGCCATCTGATGGGATAGGGAGAGCATCTTGGATATTGGGTCAGTGTTGCTGTGGCAGCCTCAAGGTCCTCAGGCTCCTGAGCCAGCAAATACTTTATGGGGGAAAACAAATAGAAATGCAACTGAAGTAGTGCTGGCAGGGACACACATCAGAACCTTGTTGGTTCTTACTGAATATGAAATCTTCAACGCAGGCAGGAAAACACCAGCCTCTTAACAGCCACTGTTTTTGTTTTTTGTTTTTTTGGGCTTCTTTCCTTCCTTCTTCCTTCCGCTGTCCCATCAGCATTAAAGAAAAATGAATAGTGACATTTTTGGTTTAGACACCGTCAGTTTTACTAAACCATATTTTATTCTCTTTTAAAATAAAACTAAAATACAATTTAGAATTTTGTCCCATGTATGATTCTGGTAATGTAAAGGACATGGGTCATTGTTACTGTTTTCTTTTTGATTCTGGGGATTGAATCCAAGGCCTTATATATACTAAGTACTCACTCTACTATTGAGCTGCACCCCAGCCCCAATATTACTAGTTTTTTTTAATACAATATCTAATGGCATGCCTTGATTTTACAAGTAGGATTAGGTCCAAAACTTAGGCATTCTCAATTATTTGTGTTTATTCGTTTATTAGTAAAATTTATTTGGTATAGCTAAAATTTTAGTAAATACTAGTTAATTCTCTTAAATAATTTTCCATTATTATCAGTTTGGATTGTTTTAAAAATCCAGACTATAGAGTGAAATAGAACTATTAGTTAGATATACTTTACTGTTAATGTTGGAATTTATGATCTGTAGAATTTTTTTAACAAATTTTATTAGAAAGTTCACAATTATACTAAAGCCAGCCTAGCTCAGAAATTGCTAAGAAATGTAACTTGAAAACTTTTTAGCTTTTTCAAGGGTAGAATCTGCATTGTAAGGAAACCTAGCTTATATGACAGAGTTTAGGTCCAAGAAATAGAGGATTTGAGTAAGTGATGGTTGATAATTATTAACTTACTCCCATATTATAATAACACATTTTGTGTAGATGCTATTTTTTAGTCTTGAGTTCGAAGTAATTTTTTTTTCTTTTTTCGTAGTGCTGGGGCTTGAAACCAGGTCCTTGTATATGCCGATACAAACACTCAACTACTAAGCTAAATCCCTGCCTCCTTTTCTCATATTAGAAGAAAGATTGATATATTGAGAAACCATGTGCATTTTCATATACATTTTTTTTTCTTTTTTGGCTAAGCACAAATTTCTTTGGTTTAGAAAAGGATAAATTTCTTTGTTTTAATACTGTTTCTGTGATACTTTTTGTTAAGCTTGACATTCTAATAATTTTGTTACCAATTTTGTTTTAAACAATTACCCTACTACTAAAATAAATTTACAAAACAGATTAAAAGCTTAACTTGCATATTTTGAGTAAGTGAAAAGTGTTACTTTAACCTAATCATAAAACTTAATGTATATGGTTGAGTTCCTTTGGGAGACGATAGCTGAAACCTCATGTCTGAAGATTTCAGTTTTTGTTATTGTATTTCTCAAAAATATCTTTAGGCCAGATAAACCATAAGAAGATAGTGGATATTCAAATGGAACCTCTTTTTAATTCAATTTAAAATCCAAAAAGTTGTTTTTCTCCTTTTTCTTTTTTTAATTGACAATAATTGTACACGTTTATGTGTACAGTGTGAAAATTTGGTATATGTATACAGTGTGTAACGATCAAATCAGAGTAATTGGCATTTTTACCTCCTTATACATTTATCATTTCTTAGTGTTTAGAGACTATGAGCTTCTCTCTCTCCAGTTCATCATAAAACTATAGTCATCTTCGTGTGATACAGAGCACTAAAACTTACTCCTTTATCTAACTTTTTTTTGGTACCCATTATCTAACCTCTTTCTAGCCCTCCCCCTATCTTTCCCAGCCTTTAGTAACCGCTATTCAATGATTTTAGTTTTCACATATGAATGAGAATATGAGGTATTTGTCTTTTTGTGCCTGGCTTATTTCACTTAGCATAATGTCTTTCAAAAAAGTTGTTGTTTATGATCAACTTTAGATCCTAAAAGTTACTCTTGCTACATCCCTCTCCCTCAATCCTCATATGCAACCCATGGCCAAATCCTGCTAATGTACCTCTTCAATGTTTTGAAAACCTATGGATCTCTCCTCTTCTTTTCCATCCTCTCTTTAGTTCAAGCTACCATTACCTCTTGCCTCAGTTATCACATTAATTTTCTGACCAGCACCCTGAGTCCATTTTTGGTCCTCTCCAGTTTACTCCATGAAGTAGAATCGGCAGTACTCTTTGTGATTATGAAGTCAAGTTTATCACTCTTTAGAAATCTTTTGGTGATTTCCCATGGTGTTGGTAGAACACTACCACGATCCTTAGATAGCCTTCAGAGTCCATCTATACCTCCCCAGGTTCCTGAGACCCTACGCGGTGTGGGCAAGGGCTGTGTATCTCTGGTGCAAAGATTCATATGGGTATGACTTTAAATCCAGCAGCAGTTTCCAAGGATCAGCTTATATTTACCTCTAGGCTCACTGCTGTATTTATTTACAAATGTGACTATTTTCTTTTAAAGGTGGCAGTTCTCATTCCTTTCCGTAATCGCCATGAACATCTTCCAATTTTTTTCTTGCACCTGATTCCAATGCTCCAGAAACAACGGCTAGAATTTGCCTTTTATGTCATTGAACAGGTGAGAATATTTTTCAAAATGGTCAGTAAGTATTGTAGAACTTAAACTCTTAGATATGATTTGATTAAAATTGTTTGGCTAAGATAATCAGGTAACTCAAATCCTTGGTTTTATAATTGAATACAATTATATTTTTGATTGAGCCTGTATTTTTCTTGTCATAATTATAATTTTCTTGTAATATGTATAATTTGGTGAATGAGTTAACCAGCAATTATGTCTGGCTTTAGTATGATAGCCTTGGTATATTTTAATGACATTCTGAACATTGGATTGTCAAACTATGATTTTAAATAACTGTTCAGCTGATATTGACTTATTTATAGGATTAAATATTTCTATGACTCGTAGTATTGTTCCATTTTATGCTTTCATTAGGTTTATTATTTTTGTTTACTCCTGGAAAACTCTAGAGTTTCATTTAATTGAAAAGTTGCTTATTTTGTAACACTGGTTCTTTGGGAGCATTTAGACTCGCACACTGCCATCTGGACTCCTCACTGGTGCACACTGGAGTGTAATGCAGAGTCCTATTCTAACTTATACTGAAGCACCCTATAGAATTGCCTCAGATACATTCACAGAGTTTAATTTTGAAAGACCATTTCAGTTTCTGACCCAGAAACTGAAAGTACAGAAAGTGTTGTGGTTTTCAACAGCAAAACATAGATAATTCTTGATTGAGGATTTCTTTGTACTATGGAGTGGTTGCTGGTTTGCTCTGAAAATGAACATTGGCTCAATTTTATTGAGTAATCAAGGGTACCTGAATGAGAGCCAGGTGGTAATCCTTTAAAAAACAAAGTGGTACACAGTGAACGTTTGCTATCCTGTTTTCATAGTTTTTGAAAGTTATCTTTCTTGGTAGAGGAATTTGAACTGTTTCTGTGGTAGCCACACATATGTAATTTGCTAGTCTTGTTTAGCCTGACATTAGTAATGGAACACTAACCTTTCCAGCATGTAGACCTACCTCAATAACTGATAGATAAATATGCATCTGATAAACTGAGAGATAAAAAAAAGCATACATTGCATAGAGGTAAAAATAAATTCATTGCATAAAAGGACTAAACCATGGGATGCCCAGGAATACTTCCAAATCAGAGATTCCATGATTCTCTTAGAAATAACCAGGAAGAGAGTAGAATTAACAAAAATTGGCAAAGCCAGAAAAGGTCATTCCATTTGTTTTGAGCAGATGCTATTAAAGCTGAGTAAATCATAATTCCTTAACATAGTCTACTTAAGTAGAATTGAAATGACCCTGACTTAATTTTATAGTCTGTGTGATGGTTTTAAGGCTGTGAATTGTGAGCATAATGAAAGAATTCAGTTACCTACATTTTTTTTAGGCATGGATAAGTGATGTTTCAGGAATGTATAAAGTGTGGTAACACTTGAACATAAGGTCGCTATGTCAACTTTAGACCACTCAATATTGTCACCTCATATGTGTGTGATGCATAGTGACTTTCTGTGAATGTATACTGACCTTTCCAATCGTCGTATGTCACTGTCAACACGGCATGATTAGAGGGTCTGTAGTAGTTTCTTATTGCAGTTTTAATTTATATTTCCCTCATGACTAATGAAGTTGATCATATTTTCATATACTTATGTGCTATCCATAAGTATTACTTGGAAAGTTTCTGTTCAAATCTTCGCCTATTTTTAAATTGGACTGTCTTCTTACTGAGGTAAGAATTCTTCAGGTATTCTAGATATGTCTTTTGTAAGACATAAGTTTTGCTAATATTTACCTTTAGTCTGTGGCTCTTTTATTTTCCTGACAGTGTCTTTTGAAAAGTCAAAGTTTTTAATTGTGATGAAGTCCAACTTAGTGAGTTTTTAAATAACATGCTTTTTGTTTTGTATTTGTGAATTGTTGTATAGAATTTTCTGTTTTATTACTGAAATTTTGTAGTTTTAGCTCCCAGCCTTAGGCTAGTCTATTCTTGAATTAATCTTTATATATGGTTTGTGGTAATAAACATTTTCTGTGGTTATTTAGTTATTCCATTGACATTTATCAAAACTATTATCTTTTCCTCATTGGCATCTTTGTTGAAAATGAGTTAACATATACATATAATACCTATATGGGTCACTTTCTAGTTTCTCTGTTCTGTTTCATTGAATCTGCTTGCCATTTCTACAAAAAGGCCTACTGGGATTTATTTTCCTATTTTTCAGTAGATAAATAACAGAATAAATAATAGGCAGTATGATTTAGCTTGTATTATTAGATGCCATTTTTTTGGTGGCAAGTATTCAGATTTTTACTCCTAAGATGGTTATAGTTTTTCTTCCTTTGTGGTTTATTCTGGATGTGCTTTTCTTTTTTAATCTTAATTTCTCACTCAGCAGGTGTGGTGGCGCACGCCTGTAATCCTATACTTGGGAGGCTGAGACAGGAGGATCACAGGTTTGAAGACAACCTCAGCAACTTAGCGAGGCTCTCAGCAACTAAGCAAGACCCTGTTTCCAAATAAAAAATAAAATAGGGCTGGGGGCGTAGGTTAGAGGTAGAATGCCTCTTGGGTTCCATCCCCAGGAATACACACACACACACACACACACACACACACTCTCTCTCTCTCTCTCTCTCTCTCAGCTTTTTGCCTCTGCTTTTTCCCCCCTAGAAATACCTAATATTTAATAACATGCTTCTGTGTATGTAAATCACTCTTTTATGCTTTATTTCCTGTGCATATAGTGTTGTATCTCATGCCTGTGTACTTTTGTGTGTGTGTCTGGTACTGGGGATTGAACCCAGAGGTGTTCTTTCTCTGAGCCTCACTCCTAGCCCTTTTTATTTTTGAAACAGATTCTCACTAGGTTGCTGAGATTCTCACTACATTGCTGAGGCTGTCCTTGAACATGTTATCCTCATGTCTCAGCCTTTCAAGTACTGGGATTACAGGCAGGAACCACCACATCTAGATGCCTGTGCACTTTTTAATGTAACCACTCATACTATGAAAATTAACCTTTATACCTGATAAGTCAAAATTTTCAGCTACTTCCTTGCCAGCTATAGTTGCAGATTTCTAGGTTGGTATTACCAATAGCTAGTTTCCTTTTTTTTTTTTTTAAATTTCAATCCACCATAATGTGCTGGGAGAGGAGAGGTCTGTCTTTGTGATTTTAAAGACATATTCTCCCTTGAGTTCAGTGCCATTGAGTGGTTTTGTGTATGTGAGTGAGAAAGACATCTTTGCAAAACAACTAAGATCTATATTTTTGCTTTCAACCCTAACTCTGAATCCCAGCTTTGATCAGTATTAAGTCAGGACCACATATTTGACAGTGTGTGGTTTTGAGCTGGAAACATCTTCACTCCTAGGATGGGTGCCTAGGAGAAATGCTAAGCAACTGAAGAGCAGCTTAGAAATCCTAGTTAGAGATGAAGGATTGTGCCTGGGTTTCCCTCTCCTCCTTTCAGAACTCAAAAACTGTGAGGGAAAGAAAAAGTGTTCTAAACCCCAAGGGCAAAGAGATGGGAGTGGGTGACGGAGCTGATGGCTGCCTTGCGAGAGCAGAGGATATTTAGAACCGTGTGCTCGTAGAGAGTAATTGTGATGAGAATGGAATTGCCCCCTGAGAACCTCGGCCTCTTCAGTCTAGCACAGAGGCTAGGCTGTGGTGAGGAGATGGCTTATGCTTGGTTACAAAACAGTCGGGTCCCCAGCTCCTCATCTTTGCTCATACGGCCAGGTAATTACTCAGTGGTGTCCTGTACCGAACGGAAAGCTTATCTTCTGGAGAAACAGTGTGCGAAGCTCCTGACTGTTGACACAGCTCTGTTGTGGGGACTAAAGAGAGGGAATGAAGTAGGTCTTCAAGGCTGGGCTCAGGGACCCTCAGGCCTTTCTCCTGTCAGGCTTTTGGAGGCCAGCAGTCAGGTGGGAATCCCTCCACCACTTCAACTATGAGGACTAGATGAGCCCCAGGAAGAAGGCTCCAGGCTCATATCTGTAGATCTCCAAAGACAGAGCAGCTCATCACTTCATCACCTCCATGCACCCACCTGCTTCATTCAGCAACAAACGAGAAAGGTCCGTCCTGTTCTGGTGAGGAAAGAGACACACTCGTGCGATGTGTCAGGCGGAGCGCAGGTTAACAAGACTGAGGGCAGAGGGAAGCACACAGAGGCTCTCTCACACACGGAGCTGTGGGGGAAGTCCTCTGCGGTGCTCAGAGCATGCTGAACAATGTAAAGGAGTGACCATGCTAATGGCTGCGCGGTTCCAGGCAGGGCGGGAGTGCAGAGCAGGGGTCAGTGTTACCAGAGTATTGACCAGAGGAGATTGCTGGGAGAAAATCACAGCAGTGGGTGAGGAGCAAATAATGAAGGCCCTAACGGGCCAGGGCGAGGACTCAAATTATCCTGTGTGAGGCAGAAGATGCTGATGGGTTTTGAGTGGAGGAATGACATGATCTAACTAATGTTAAAAAAAGTGACACTGGGTGCCATGTCAAGAATAAGCCGGAGGCGGGACACAGCCGGAAGAACCGCAGCAGTTAGAAAGCTTCTCTGTGGGTCCAGGCGGGAGATGATGATGACTTGGGCCACCGTGGTCGTGGAAGAAGCAGTGAGCTGGGTTTGGGTTCGGGCTGTGTTGGGTTCGAAAGTGTTACTGTTGAAGGACGAGTTGGGTATGCAGTGTGAGCCACGGAGAACCCAGGGATTTTGTCTTAAATAAGGAAGACACTGCCATTTCCTCAGCCGTGGACACAGAACATGAAGCTTCTGTTTGCTATTTTAGTTTGGTTTAGGGCTGTGTGCGCGTGTGTGTTTGGTGTATATGGGTTGACAGTGGTTTGAGAGAGTTCTTGTGTACATATGTGGAGATTCTCTTAGCTTTGAAGTTGTCTTATTCTCAAACATGAAAAGGCAGCTGAGGATCTCCAGGTTTTGAAGAAATCCTCCTCTAGGGAGACAAACTCCAGCCAAAAAAAGGAGTGTAAATAATAGAGACAATGGAGGGACCAGAAGACATCCTTCAGGGGCGGTGGGGACAATCAACAAACACTCATAGTTAGCATCTATAGAAAGTGAAAGAAAGATAATGAAAGCTAAGCTGTGAAACACAAACAGGACCTCAGAAAGAAAGAGTAAGCGCATTACTGAAAATGAAAATTGATAACAACTGATGAGGTAGAATAGAAGAAATAAAATATTAGGCAGAAAGGAGACAAATTGGGAGAAAAAAGGACAGTTTTAAAAAATCTAAAGTCCTTAGCTTGCCCTGTGAGTCTTGCCTGGGACATGCCCAAAGAGGCAAGACCTCTATCTTTAAGAACACAGTGGGCTAGCTTCACATCTGAAGTTCCTGAGGCGATTAGCTTTAAAAGAGAAAGAACTTCACCTTCCCCCAGAACTCCAAAAGATCACACCTGTTGTTAAAAAGCCTTACACTCAGCTGGGCCACCAGGCCACCCCTGGCCATCAGACTCTTTGTCTCCACTCATCTCTGCTCCAGTAAGATCTGTCCCGAGGGAATCCACATCTTTTGCCTGCTGAAAAACTTCAAAGAAAGGAGGCAGTTTCCCACCAAGTACCTCTAACCAACCCCCTCCCCATCTCCAGTGACTATAAAAAGAGACTAAGGATCTGAGAAGGTCACGCTGGCTCACTTTCTCTCCCTCTGCAGCAGCTTTCTGCGCCCCTCTGAGCCCCTCCCAGCCGCGGTCTGCCGCCCTTACACCCTTGAGACGCCCGTGTATGTTTCTTCACCTTTCTTAAATTAAACCTATGCCTTTTCTCTGACTGGAATGTGCTGAAATTCCTTTCAACACTGGAGCCAAGGACCCACGAGAAGTCTTCCCGTCTCCCATAACAACTACAAAACTTTCAATGGAATAGCTGGGAGGTTAAACAACTCCTAAAATAGAGCCCACACATAAGAAAATAAGAGGCTGGATTTAAGTATGCCCTGGGAATAACCATCCTCCAAGATGGCCCACAGGCCTAAGAGTGAACTTGGGCCTGGGGACCCAGCTGCTGTGCACGTGGCAGTGTACAGTATTGAGGCCAGGTCGTAAGACACCGCTGCCTCTGTCTTGCTCTCCTGGGTCACTTTTTCAGGCAGCCCTGTGGAGAAAAAAGGACTTCAGCACTGTCTTGCCAGTCATGTGCGTGAGTCACCTTGGAAGTGAACCCTCCCACCCCAGGCAAGCCTTCTAGTCTCCCAGCTGAGGCGATGAACACGATGGGGCTCTCTGCCTCTGCCAGATTCCCTCTTCACAGGAGCAGTCAGCATGATAAATGACTACCGGCTTTTCTTTTACCCCTTCTAGTGCTGGGAATGGAGCCAGGGCCTTGTGCATGTTGGGCAAACACTCTACGACTGAGCTGTATCCCAGGCCCTGGGCCTTTTAAAGCTACTAGGTTTTGCTATGATTTGTAATACATCAAGAGATAACAGGAGAATCACAGGTTTGAGACCAAGCTCAGTAACTTAGTGAGACTCTCAGCAATCTAGCAAGACCCTGATTCAAAATAAAAAATAAAATAGGGCTGGGAGTGTAGCTTGGATGCAGAATGCCCCTGGGTTCAATCCCCAGTAAAACACACACACACACACACACACACACACACACACACACACACACCACTCACACCGAATTAATAACATTCACTAATCGGCATTCTGGAAAAACTATAATCAGAGGTTTGGGGAAAATAATTGGGGGGGGGCAGGGGTGTGTGTGGAAGGAAACGACCAAAGAAAAAATATATGAAAATTTCAAAGACATGTCTTTAGGTTTGAGAGACCCCAAATGCACATATGGATAAAATCTAAGTACATTATGAAGCATATTATTTTAAAAATTTGGAATAAAAATGATAAAGAGAAGATTTTTAAAAGGTTCTGTAGGAAAAATAATTATGAATTGGAAATATATGAACTTTTCTTAGCAATACTGATAGCTAGAAGATCATGGAGCTATGCCTTTGAAATTCTAGGGGAAAGTAATTTTCAACCTAGGGGTGTGTGTGTGTGTGTGTGTGTGTGTGTGTGTGTTACTGAGGATTGAACCCTAGGCTTTTCATATGCTCTCAAACCTAGAATCTTTTACCCAGTCAACACATCAGTTCAGTTGTGAGGTTGGACAGCGGCATTTCAGTCATTCATTGACTCAAAACACACACACACACACACCCTCTGCTTAGGAAGCTATTGAAGTATATGCCTCAGCAAATTAAGTAAGCCAAGTAGAAGACACGGATGATCGGGGGCATGAAGAGAAGGGCCGACGTCAGCCACACCCTGGCTGCAGCAGCCCAGACTGCCAGCAAGAAGTGAGGGAGGGAAGTTGAACTGGGGAGACAGAGAAGGATCTGGTAGATGACTCGATATGTCGCCATGATTATATCAATTATAATTAGGTGTAGGATATGTCTATTGGGTCTTTCCTACAAAGTAATAATAGTTATATAGAAAATGATAGCTAATTCAGTTTGACCAAAAACTCAGGATCAATTCACTCAACCCAGAAGAAATATTTACATAGTCCTAATAGTGTAAACTCTGTTGGTTTAACCAAAAATTATTAAGTAACTGAGTAAAAATGAGTAATTTCTCACTCGAGGCAGTACAGTAGTGTGTCTCATTTACTTCTATCACATCCTTTTATTATATTTTGGAAAATTGAGAAATGTTGCTAAGACATTGGCAAATGCTCTTTAGTTTTCTTTAGCTGTGGAATCAAACTCTTACTATTGCTAGTGTACTGTAATGTACTTCCATTACTAAATAAAGGAAAATGGTTGCAATATAGGGAGTTGGGTTTTGTGTAATAAATTCCTACCTACATTTTGTCCATTAAAATGCTCTTTATCATAAGCAAGAATAATAAAAATGGAAATGTTGCCTTTGCACATTAATGTTTTTTCCTAATAAAGGAAAATGGTTGAAATAAAGGAAGCTGGGTATGTGTAGTAAGTTACAGTTGTTCTTGTCTCTAAAATGCTCTTGGGCCTTATAAGCATTAGTAATACAGAGTTCGACTTCTTTGGCTTTGGTGTAGAGCCAGGGAGGAGAGAAGGGTCATAGTTTGTTCAGTCTCTTTCAGTTTCCTGTCTTAGTCTTGATACTGTATGGAAAGTGCCACTAAAAGTTTAAACATTTTAAGCTGGGCGCAGTGGCACACACCTGTAATCCCAGTATTTGAAGGCTGAGACGGGATGATCATAGATTCGTGGCCAGCTTCAGAAAGTTAGCGAGGCCATCAACAACTTAGACCCTGTTTCAAAATAAAAAATAAAGTAGGGCTGGAGGTGTAGCCCAGAGGTAGAATACCCCTGGGTTCAATCCCCCGTACCAAAAAAAAAATTAAACATTTTAAGTTATATTTTAAATATATAAATTTTAGCATAATATTTTTACTTTATCTTTGTTTTTGTCTGATCATAAATAATGGATGGCCTGATATATTTGAAGAAATACAAATACAGGATACAAATTACATTATTATATAAATGTGGCAGTGTACCAGCAGACTGGTTATTTAGGTTTCTATTTCTTCTGTGTTACCAAAGTATCAAATATGATAGTAAGTAAGTGAACCAGTGTACAGTTCTGCATGGCATAGTTTCAGTCGGCAGCAGACCACATATACGAGGGTGGTCCCATGAGGTTATATGGCCTAGTGATGTCACAGCTAGCAGTTTGTGTATGTACATTCTGATATTTGCAATGAGGAAATCACCCACAGACACTTTTCTCAGAATGCATCTCCATGTTAAATGATACTTGATTGTATTTGAAAATCCTGACAATTATGACTTGTCCATTTGATTGGGGTATGATTATTGTTATTATTTGACTATGATTCAACAAATTAGAAAAATAGGAGAGAAAGTCAGGTGACAAAGCCCGAGTTGAATGCATTTCTTTTTTCTGTCTGTGTTTGGTCTGTGAAGACTGGCACGCAACCTTTTAACCGTGCGATGCTCTTCAACGTGGGCTTCAAGGAGGCCATGAAGGACAGTGTCTGGGACTGCGTGATCTTCCATGACGTGGACCATCTACCTGAAAATGACCGGAACTATTATGGATGTGGAGAAATGCCTCGCCACTTTGCAGCCAAGCTGGATAAATACATGTATATGTAAGGCATGCGCGCTGTTCCTCAGAGCATACAGTGCACTTGTCCAGTTAGAGCGCTGAGGTGGTAGCAGCAGCATGAGCCTAAACCTGAGAGAACTCAGGAGGCGAAAGCACATTGTGGTTAACTCCAGCCTGTCCTCCTGGGGAACCAGGGCATAGAGCCCGGGCCCAGCCTGCCTGCAGCAGCTGTGCAGCCCATGCTGGCCCCTGCCTCCCCTCCCCCTAGTGATGGTTCAGGGTCATGAAGCCCTTTCTTCTAAACTATGCATTCTTGACCTACCTGCCCTTTAATTCTAAGAAACAAAATATTTTCTTTTTTTTTTTTTTTGCGGTACCGGGGATTGAACCCAGGGGCGGTCTACCTCCACGCTACACCCCCGGCCCTATTTTTTTTATGCTTTATTTTGAAACCGGGTCTCACGAAGTTGCAGAGGGCCTCACTAGGTAGAGAGAGAAAGAGAGAGAGGGAGGAGAGAGAGGAGAGAGAGAGAGAGTGCATGCGTGCGTGCGTGCGCACTGAGGCTGGCCGCAAACCCGGATCCTCTGGTCTCCGCCTCCCAAAGTACTGGGATTACAAGCGTGCACCACCATGCCCAGCCCAATATTTTCATTTTCTGATTGAAGATATTTTAAAATGTAAAGCAGATTTTGGAGCTGTGAAAGTAACCTAAATTGACAGCAAGGAATGCAGGTCAAATCTGGGAAGGAGATCCCAATATTCATTGGGCCCTGTCAACACTAGAACCCTGCGCTCCTAAGTGTAAGCCTGTGGGGTCCCCCGAGACAGTGGGTCAATGTTGCTCTACTGTCTCGGGGTATCTTTGGCCCAGGCAGGGGCAAGACTGCTTTCTCCTGCGGGCCTGTAGGAGGTGCTCTGCTCTGCTTCTGTGTGCCACAAGGAGCCCAGCTGGAAATAGCGCTTCTTCCCCACAGTGAGTAAGCGCCACAAACAAAATATTAAACTGCTCCTGCCCCTTTTCTGAGACACAGTCCCAGCCAGGTTTCCTTCCTCTTCATTCTTGGGTGCTGTGTTTTCTCTGCCTATGCTGCATGTCAGACTGACCCCTTTAGGCACTTGGACATACCTAACTCTCTGGAAGCAAATTTTGGGCCATAGAAATTGATTCAGAAATGCAGGTCTAGGGATGCTACCTTGACATCAGAAACAATCCACATCTAAACTAACAAGATTAGTAAAGCCAGACATGGTGGTGCACAACTGTAATCCCAGTACTTTGGAGGGTGAGACAGGAATATCGCAGGTTCGAGGACAGTCTCAGCAATTTAGTGAGACTCTCAGCAACCTAGTGAGACCGTCTTTCAAAGTAAAAAATAAAAAGGGCTGGGGGTGTAGCTTGGAGGTAGAATGCCCCTGGACTCAATCCCCAGTACCCCTCCCCCCCCAAAAATTGGTAAAAATGTAGCTTAAAAAATATTGCATAGGCCGGGTGTGGTGGTACACACTTGTAATCCCAGTACTTGGGAGGCTGAGACAGGAGGATCACAGGTTCCTGGCCAGCCTCAGCTACTTAGTGAGGCCCTGTGCAACTTACTGAGACCCTGTTTCAAAATAGAGAATAAAAAAATGGGGGTGTAGTTTAGAGGTAGAATGCCCCTGGGTTCAATCCCCAGTACCACAAAAAAAAAAAAAAATATATATATATATATATATATATATATAGTGTAGTTTGTCTACTTCCTTAGGGAAGGGTAAGGAAAATAAAAAATTTAAAAATATGGTTATTTCTCTAAATATTAGAGCATTAAAAAAGAAATAAATTTGTAAATATCCATGAGTATTTTGTGAGTGTAATCCCAATAGGTAAGATCATTATAGGGATAAGAAGCTAGTCATTTCAAAATTAAGTGCAAGAGTTGTTTCTTCTATTTTATTTTATCCTGTTCTGTATAATAAATAATGCATGTGTAAATAAATCCAGTTAACTTTTTAGAATGTTACTATTTTAGCAAGATCTAACATTGCATTGACAGTTACTGATGTATTTAGTCAAGTTTGTTTTTGTTGTGAGAATATTGTGCCTTTGTGTGTGGGGGTACAAGGGATTGAACCCAGGGGCATTCTACCTCCGTGATACACCCCCAGTCCTATTTCATTGTTTAATTTGAAGCAGGATCTCATTAAGTTACTGAGAGCCTCACTAAGTTGCTGCGGCTGGCCTTGAACCTACAATCCTCCTGTCTTAGCCTTCCAAGTACTGGGATTACAGGCATGCACCACCACACCTGGTTTATTATGCCATTTTTGAACACTGGGTTTTGAGTCTTATAAAGTAACAACATTAAATATTAAATTTCAGTTGCCACAAATGTTTTATTTTGTGTTTGACATCATGCATGTACTTGTTTCACTAGCATATAAAAATGTTTCTTGGTTTACTTTACATTTTCCAGAATACTATTTAACTGACCAAATTGTTTACTTGGAACATAGGGGTATATTTTACAAAGTACATGAAAGACTGAAAATTTGATCTCATATGGCACACTGCTATGATTTCACTTTTAGAATGCCGTGTCCTGCTTTCTTTTTTAGTCTTCCATATAAAGAGTTTTTTGGTGGTGTAAGTGGACTGACAGTGGAACAGTTTAGGAAGATCAATGGTTTTCCTAACGCTTTCTGGGGATGGGGAGGAGAAGACGATGACCTCTGGAACAGGTATGTTGAGGCACAGGTGGTGTAATAGAATTCCTAAATTTCATTTCTGTTAGGTACCCACACTTGTCTATTCTAAGAAAGACTTTGTTGGGAGGATTTTCTTTGTGTGTGTGTATGTGGTACTGGGGATTGAGCCCAGGGGCATTCTACCTCTGAGCTAGACCCCCAGCCCTATTTTATTTTGAAACAGGGTCTCACTGAGTTGCAGAGGGCCTCTCTAAGTTGCTGAGGCTGGCTGCAAACCTGAGATTCCCCTGTCTCAGCCTCCCATGTGGGAAAATCTTTGAGGTGCCTAAATCCTGTTTTATATTTTTCCCCTCCTTACATTAAGAATGCCTTCTGAAATTATTAGTAGCTAACACATTAGAGCATTCTATTGCATTTTGAAGTTGAACTCACATAATCCTCTTTTATGTATTTTTCTGATGCATTGTAGAGTTCACTATGCTGGATATAATGTAACCAGGCCAGAGGGAGACTTAGGAAAGTACAAGTCCATCCCTCATCACCATCGAGGAGAAGTCCAGTTTCTGGGACGGTAAGTTTACTGTCGTCTGAGGATGCCGATGTTTCAAAGCTGCTTAATATATGAAAGGTTTAAAAGCACACATTGCAGCTGGGCGTGGTGGCACATGCTTGTAGTCTTAGTACTTGGGAGGCTGAGACTGGAGGATTGCAAGATCAAGGACAGCATCAGCAATTTAGTGAGGTTCTCAGCAACCTAGTGAGACCCTGTTTCCAAATAAATAAAATCGGTCTGGGGATGTAGCTTGGAGGTAGAATATCTCTGGGTTCAATTCCCAGTACCACACACACACACACACAAAAAAAAAAAAAAAAAAAACCACTGCAACCAAACATAAAAAATCTGCCAAAGAAAATTTTCTTTATGGGAGGAAAGCACTTTTGGTGCCTGTTTTGAAGAGAAATATATATTTATATACATTTACATTATATTACAGAACCCAGTTAACTATGTATTTAAAAAATGGCAGCACCGTTTGCAATAGCCAAATTATGGAACCAACCCAGGTATCCATCAACAAATGAATGCATTACAAAATTGTGGGATATACATAACTGGAATTCTGCTCAGCAATAAGGAAGAATACAGGCGGGTGTGGTGGCACACGCTTGTAATCCCAGTACTTGGGAGGCCGAGACCGGAGGATCCAGGTTTAAGGCCAGTCTCAGCTACTTAGTGAGGCCTCCCCAACTTAGTGAGACCCTGTTTCAAAATAAAGAATAAGCCAGGCATGGTGGTGCACACTTGTAATCCCAGTACTTGGGAGGCTAAGACAGGAGGATCACCGGTTTGGGGCTAGCCTCAGCTACTTAGTGAAGCCCTCCGCAACTTAGTGAGACCCTGTTTCGAAATAAAGAATAAAAAATAGGCCAGGGGTGTAGCTTAGAGGTAGAATGCCCCTGGGTTTAGTCCCCAGTACTGAAAAAGAAAATACTAAACAAAGAATAACAAATAGGACTGGAGGTGTAGCTCCGAGGTAGAATGCCTCTGGGCTCAATCCCCAGTACTGCAAAAACAAACAAGCAAACAAACAAACAAACAAACAAACAGTTATGTCATTTGCAGGAACATGGATGAACCTGGAGAGCATTGTGTTAAGTGAGATTAGCCAGTCACAGAAAGTGAAGGGTTATATTTTCTCTCATATGTGGAATCTAGGGAGAAATCAGGATGCAAGAGGGACTTTAGATAATGGAGGAGAAACCCCAGGGGAGCAGTGAGGGAGGTGGTCTAGGGGAGGGCTGGGGGAGGAGGGAGAATTAATGAAGGAATCACTCCCATTGACATTATGTTCATATATGAAGATACCAGTGCCAATCTGAACATCATGTATGGGGAAGGGAGGGAGTGGGGGAAAGCCCACCAAGTGCTGTGTGCATGTACGTCCCTATAACTATGAACTACATTATGATGTGAGACTATAATGCACCAAATAAAGTATTTAAATTTTTACTTAACATAAAACTTTATTTCAAGGATGTCTAAGTTGTAAGAGTACAAAAATGTTTTTCAAGTGGCATGTTTTAACTAGTGAAAGCACAGATTTAGAATAATGGTTTAGATTTTTAATTGTGCGTGAAAACCTGACATTGTAAAGTGCTTTAAATGCTTTAATTGTTAAGATGACTTAGAACATATTTTGCATCCATTTCCCTTTTTTGAACATGTTTCTTTTACTTTTCTGTTTTCCCCTCTAACACTGTAGGTATAAATTACTAAGGTATTCTAAAGAACGCCAGTACATCGATGGGTTGAACAATTTACTGTACGCACCAAAAATACTGGTTGATAGGCTGTATACAAATATATCTGTGAACCTCATGCCAGAGTTAGCGCCAGTCGAAGACTATTAAAGAAGTGGCTCTCCTGGCAGGGTAGACCACAGTGCTGGATCATAAACTCGGAGTACACTCTTCATGGGGTCAGTGATTGGACGTGTCAGTGCGCTGACCTCTGGGAAGAGCCCACGGTCTTCAGTGTTGACAGCGTGGGACTATAGTCACCCTTTTCCACCCCGTCTACTTGAGTCATGGCCCATGGCGAGCGCTGTAGAACCCAGAAGCCATTGCTTGAGACTGGAAGTTGAGAGCGCTCCCTACCAAGAGAAAATTTTTATACTGAAATCTATCATTTAATTCAGGAGAATGCTTTTATTTCTGTTTAAGCATATTTTGTACATATGTGATGTAAATTAATGTGTTGGATTGCCGAGAAATAAGAAGTGTCGCCGTTTTGCATGTGACTGGTTATGCCTTTATTGGACTTTTATAGACTTTTTTTATTTGCATGAAAAAACCCTGTAAATTTATGCCACTAAAACAAAGGTTAACCCTTGTGTGAAATGAAGGAACTGTCAATAATTGACAGTGAACTAATAGAGTAAACTGTTATACTAGTTTTCAGCTTTAGACCTTCAGCCTCTGGTGTGGAAGAAGTCACAGCTTTTCTTAGGGCTTAAAGGGGAAGAAGAAAGGACTCAACAGCTTTTCTTCCTGCCAGGATTTACCTGTTTGTTTCCTTGCTTGCAATCTCATCAGATTTTGCTAAGTCACAATCCTATTGTCGATGCATATTGCATGAGATTACCAAGAAAATCTTACAAGTTGTGATGTGACATGCTAGAAGGGACCTCTTTATAAAGTGAAATGTCTTTCATGTACCTCCGGTGTGTCAGGGATTTTGTGCCTCAAAAAATGTTCCCAAGGTTGTATGATTATACATTGTATTTTTTCTTTTAATTCATAGTGAATAGCACTTTGATTGTTTCCAATCCAGAAGAGCCAAAAAAAAGAATCTTCATTTTTTTTAAAATTAGGGTTATTTTTCTTTTTAAGAATTAGCTATGGAAAACTCCATAGTACTTATACAAATGAATTACACTATTAGATAAGAAATTAAATGTTCTATTTTTATGAAGATAAATACTTAGTAGATAAAAACAAATTTTAATTCTCTGACTTATATAATTTTACTTTTGAAAGGGACCCTTTTAATATCAGCAAATTTCTCTCAAATTATATATTTTTTTGCTTTCAAGAAATCTCTGGTGTTAATTATTAAAATTTCCTCACTTAAGATACAATTTGATAGTTATGTTAAATGCATTATCAATTATTTAAATGCACAGATAATATAATATGGCACTTATAAAAACAGGTTTAACTACCTGATATCAAGTATATTTATTTTAAAATTGGACAAAGTTTTCCATGGCAAAACCAAATAGTATTCTTGCTTTGAAAATTATAAAGATTCTTTAAAATATCTTATGATATTTTCACAAATTTAAAACAAAAAATTATATATCTATAAAGTGAATGTTCAATAACAACAAACAATGGTAGAATTCTATATATGAAAAATGTTAGGATCATATTTGCCTTGTGGGTTGTTCACCTAAAAACAGAAAAATGGTTGTTTATCTCAGGTTGTAAGTTTAATTTTCAAGTGTCATTTTCTATGGCAATTTTGGTAACAAATGATCACAAACCAAATCATAAAATAATTGAAATTCTTATACTTTGAGAAAACTGATAGCCTCTCTATTATGATACCAAACAGAATTTTTCATATTTATTTCTTAAAAATATTTCAAAAATACTATCTTTCAATTTTTTTGTGATTCTCAGAATAGTGAAAAATCGAACCTGAAAATTAGGACATGTGAATTTGTGTATCTGTTCATTTTCTGTCTCTCAAAGCCAATGTAGTTTTTAAATTTGATAATACGAAGGACAGTAGAAGGTAGTAGTAGCATTTGCTGACCACTAACAAGACAGTAGGGGCATAGGAACATAATTAGCCCGATAATACCCAAATTTAGTGGTGGGGCAAGATGAACACTGTTTCTGAGTCTTATTAGGGAAACGCATTTTTCTCATTTTAATGTGGGGCTGTCCACATTAAAAATCTTTTCATTTTGATACACGTTTTACAGTTTCAAAAGAACTCGTTACTGCTAGCATCTGCCTTATTTGGGGGAGGGGGTTAAATCTGGCATTACTATTGTTTTAGGAGTGGGATATGAATGTTAAGTACAGACCTAAAGTTATTTTTGGCTATAAACAGTGAATTTTATCTGTTTCCTCAAGATTGACAGAGCTTTGCCCAGTAGTCTTCATTGTATGACAATGAATTTGTTCCCTGAAGATTAACAAATACCTTGCAAATGCAGTCTTGATAGAATGTGTGGTGGGTTTATCAGTGAACTTGAGTTGGGTGCCTACTCTGTGTCAGGTGCAGTGCCAGGTATGTCTGTTTAAAAGTATTTCATTTCTAAACATCAAGTCAAGCAAGTCGAAACCTTTCTGAAATTATGGAGACATGCTCTGGTGATGCATCTGTTGCATTTCTTGGTCTCAAAGTCAAGAAACTTACATATGTGCACATAGAGATGCTAGGAGGTCCCGTGGCACTCCAGGGAAACCATATAGTGCTTTTCACTAGAGGAAGAAGTAATCAATGATGGGCCTGTTTGTAGAAAGCAAAGGGAAAAAGTGCATACATTTGTAACATTATGTCTAATTCACAGTGAAGTAGTCATTTAATTCTTTGCCAAAACTAGGGTTTAATGAGTATTTTTTAAATTTGTATTTTGTGAAAAGATGTTCCGTAAGAAAACCTTATTTACAATATCATATAAGTACAATTTTGGGGGGATGGTACTGGGGATTGAACACAGAGGCATTCTACCTTTGAGCTATACCCCCAGCCTATTTTATTTTTATTTTGAAACAGGGTCTCACTACGTTACGGAAGGCCTCGCTAAGTTGCTGAGGCTGGCCTTGAACCTGCGATCCTCCTATCTCAACCTCCCAAGTACTGGGATTACAGTTATGTGCCACCACGCCGGCTAAATACAAAATTTATGTATTAAAAGCTTATACTCCTTTCCTGGGTCAAGATACTGCTATCTGCTTTAAAACAAAATGAAAAAATATCCAATACAATATTCTCCTTTTGGAGGCTACCTACAAGTGAAAGCAGATTGTATTTTACCTTTGCTTGACTGTTATGTTCCTTTATGTGCTTTTCAGATGAATAATACTCCAGATCATTGCCTTGGATTTGTAAGTATGCCAACTAATGAACCAAATGGTTATGGTGTTTATCAGAAAGAGGAAGTGTACTTAAGATTATTTTATTTATTAAGATATGAAAGGCTTCTACATAAATGCACTGAAATAAATGCTAGTAATTTCTTGTATTTTCATTTTTTTGTTTTTGCTTCTCATGGAAATGTTTGTACTTTTTTATCATTGTCTTTTATGAAATATAATGTTCTAAAGACTTTGTGTGATGATGTAATAATTTTTTTCAGGAATTTTTTTGGGGGGGTTAAGTGATGATTTTGTTTGTTTTCCTAAACTTGGAGGAATTTGTTTTGTGTGTGTGTGGTACTGGGGATTGAACCCAGGGGCATTCTACCTCTGAGCTACACCCAGCCCTATTTTACAGGGGTTTTTTTTGTTTTGTTTGGAAACAGGTTCTTTCTAAGTTAGCATGCACTGGCCTCCAACCTTTGATCCTCCTGTCTCAGCATCCCAGGTACTAGGATTACAGGCAGGTACCGCCGTGCAAGGCTCACTGTCTTGATTGACATCAGGGTTGTGACGTAAGCATAAGGCAGCCATAGCTTAAATACATTTAGTGATCACTTCATAACTTTTACCTCAAAAAGACACAGTAACATTTAAATATTCTTTGTTAGTACAGTCAGTAATATGTTCTATCAAGAGAGGATATAAGAATTTTACTCTTAGCATAAATTTTCTTCTCCTTGTCCAACTTTCGTAAACTAAGCCGACATGTGTTATGGGCAGTTTACTTGTTTTTCAGGTATCAAGTCGTTTTGAAGATCTTTAAGGCAAATCTTGAAAATATTTAGGGACTGGAATTGTATTGAGGACTAGATTGTGAGAGCATAACTTTTTATCAACTTACTATTTGTATAATTAATTCTAAGTATTAGTTTTTATGCATAGGATGATCTCTAAGGACATTGCCACTAAATATCACAAATAAAACCAGTCATTAGGACTGGGCGTGGTGGCGCACGCTTGTAATCCTAGTACTTTGGGAGGCGGAGACCGGAGGATCCGGGTTCGCGGCCAGCCTCAGCTCTCTCTCTCTCTCTATCTCTCTCTCTCTCTCTCTCCCTCTGCCTGTCTCTCTCTCTCTCTTTCTCTACCTAGTGAGGCCCTCCGCAACTTCGTGAGACCTGGTTTCAAAATAAAAAGTATATAAAAAAAATAGGGCCGGGGGTGTAGCGCAGAGGTAGAATGCCCTTGGGTTCAATCCCCAGTACCGCAAAAAAAAAAACACAACAGTCATTAAGTCATAATTATTTAATCACTTAAGTCATTTAAAGTCATAAAATTTAGTTAGGTTAGTCTGCCCTAGGTTTCTATCTGTGGTATTAATGTGTCTGATGAAACAAACTAACTCAATACCCATATATATATGTATGTATATATATATATACACACACATTTGTGCTATCTTTAAACACATGTATTTAAGGTTGTGGGAATATTCTGGACCAAACAGTTTTATTTAGAGAAGGCTATTCTTAGGGACCATGTGCTGCATTCCTCTTTATTTAAGTGGCTTCAGAAAAAAGTGATTTATCACTCAAGTATACTGCAATTAAAAGAAAAATTTATGGTTTAAAAAATAAAATTTGAATTTTTCTTAACATATTCCTATAACATATTTTGATGGACTTGAATGCCATTGCTAATTTTTTTTTTTTCTGGTACAGGGGATTGAACCCATTCTACCTCCAAGCTACACCCACAGCCCTATTTTATTTATTTATTTTTTTTATGAAACAGCATCTCATGAAGTTGCTGAGGGCCTCACTAAGTTGCTGAGGCGAGCCCTGATCCTGCGATCCTCCTATCTCAGCCTCCCAAGTAATGGGATTATAAAGCGTGCGCCACCATGCCCGGCTTGCATTGCTAATTTATCCTTTCAGTTTCATCAATTTAAATCTGTGCTCTGGAGGATCTTAAGAGGTATCAGACATTCCTACCCTACAGGACTTTATGGTTTCTTCATGCTAAACCGATGGAGTAGAAATACCAAACGAACCGCATGCCATCAAGAGGCACTTGTGTCGCCTATAAATCTTGGTTTTCTATTTCACTAATGCAAAGTTAGTTTAATGAGCATATTTTGTAGGAGCAGTTTTTCTCCGTGTATATAATATTTCTCGGCTATAAACACATACTTTAGAAGGGTAATTGAAATAATTGTTCTGCAGTGGGCCTTCACTATTTGCAGTAAACTTTAAGAGGCCTCGGTTATAATTATAAGCTAGGACTTTGGAATGAGACTGATCTGAGTTTGAATTGAGGGATTCCCCTGTCATTAGTCGTGATACATTAGTAACATTTTAAGGCTTTTAGTTGCTCAGTTTCCGGATCCCGGTCAGGGATAATAACTACTAGAGGATGGCTGACATTTCTATGTAAACTAAGCCTCGGGGAACACGGAGCATGGTGCCTGACACATGAGCAAAAGCCTGGCTCATATTAAGTCAGTTACCAGCTTTAGAACAAAAAGCTTTTCTTTTGTGCTGGATCATACTTAATGAATTATACTGCATTATTTGATTCTACTAGGAAATTAAGTCAGTGATTATACCTAATTATTAGTAAAAATGGAAAAGGTGCAGAGTTGAAACTTGTCAGTAATAGTCATGAGAAGAAATGTGGCAAACACTCATGAGGATCTGTTTCCTGCGAGGGCGGTGGATTTTAGCCAACATGGAACGCATCTAGTGTACAGTGCGTGTGCATGGGAAGCATCCAGGCACTCGGAGCTTCTCTGTGTCACAACTGAA
Source organism: Glis glis (assembly GCA_004027185.1). Classification (NCBI taxonomy): domain Eukaryota; kingdom Metazoa; phylum Chordata; class Mammalia; order Rodentia; family Gliridae; genus Glis; species Glis glis. The sequence continues at coordinate 8,300 of PVJS01020626.1, read as the reverse complement.
GAAGTTAAGTCCCGCCCCCCTGTCCACCATGTGCCTGAGCGCTTGCTTTCTCTTTGCTGCTTTGGCTTTGGCTTTGGGGTTTGGTTTCTTCATCCATCCTCAGTTTTCTTGGAAGGTCCTTCTCCCTCCAGAATGTGAGTGTATCCCTGGAACATAATTGCCATGTAAGGTAGTTCTTCCATTCTTCCCACCTGCCGCCACCTCTCATTTGATCAAGTCTTTCTAACAGTGTCCAACAGGATGTTCTGTGATGATGGAAATGTTGAGCCTCTGTGCTGTCTGCTGGAGTAGTCTAACCATATGTGTATGTATATGTATATACTTTTATTGGTATATTATAGTCTCACATCATAATGTAGTTCATAGTGATAGTGACACACATGCACACAGCACTTGGTGGACTTTCCCCCAGCTCCTTCCCCATTCCCCCTTTTCCCAACCAGGATATTCAGATTGGCGTTGGTATTCTCACGTATGTACGTAATGTCAATGGATGTGTTTCCTTCATTAGTTCCCCCTCCCCCCCCACCTAGACCACCTCCCTCGCTCCACTGAGGTTTCTCCTCCATTGTCTAAAGTCCTTCTTGTATCCTGATTACTCCCTAGATTCTGCACAGGAGAGAAAACATATGACCCTTCACTTTCTGTGACTGGCTAATCTCAATGTTCTCCAGGTCCATCCATTTTCCTGCAATGACATAATTTTGTTCTTTATTACTGAGTAGAATTCCCTAATTTTGTAATCCATTCATCTGCTGATGGACACCAAGGTTGGTTCCATAATTTGGCTATCATGATATGTGCTGCGGTAAACATGGATATGCATGTATCACTGTAATATTCTGATTTCACTCCCTTTGGAAAGATACCCAGGAGTGGTTCTTAAGCTCTTGAACTGTGTCTAGTGTGACTAAGAAATGAGATTTGTGATAGTGTTGAATTTTAACTAAATTTTAATAGCCAAATGCAGCAGGTGATCCCTGGTACTTCCAGAGAGTTGACACACGGACCCCCTACCAATGACACACCTATGCCCTGGTCACAGAATCATTCTTATCATTATTATCAGCTTATTGGTCATCCCCATCTATTTGTTCACAGAAACCCCCAAATCACTGTGTCATCAGCCGAATCATATTCCTTGCAGAACCCAGGTTTCCTCCTGTTTTCCATCCACTGTGTAATTCAAGGGACAGACCCGTGAGTCATCCTCCATCTCTCTCTTCTGCACAGTCCACCTCAGCTCTCTTGTTTGCTCAGCAACTGCCCGGATCCTCCCCTCTTCCTACTGCAAAGCTTTGTCTCTGACTGCATCTTCCAGATTGCCATGGAAACTGTCTTTTGAAGAACCACCTTGCTTACAGTCTTTCAGTGGCTCCCCATTGTCTACCTGATAAGGTCCAAGTATTTCTGCTTCTCACACCAGGCCTTCCTGAGCTGCCTCTCCAGCGACTGCACCTTGCTTCTCATTCCTAGTCCACACTCTCCATTCTTTCCACAGCTGCCAGCTGTCCTGGTAGCCTGTGCCATGCCGCTTGCCTCTGCACCCCATCTTTCCACCAGAGGACCTACTACACCTCTCTCAAAATTCACTTATTAAGCCCCTCTGGAGCGTGTTTCCTGGCTAACCTAAGGCAAATGTAGTGCTCACTGCCTCGAGCCCCTGCCGTACAGTACACAAACCTTGTCAAAGCATGGCTTTCACTGTTGTGTTCATTTGAGTGCAGGATTTTCTTTTCTCCCAAAGACTGTTCTCTCTCTGAGGGCAACAGTCCTGTCTTAGTTGGCATTCCTGGCATCTAGCACAGTGCTCAGTGAGAATTGATTCTGTTGAGGGAACACTGTTTGCAATCTAATAGGGAAGAAATGCACAGCATTCTAAATTCCTCTTCCATCAGTACACGGACCTCATACCTACTGGATGAAGTACTGAGGGTTATCATAAAAATCTGTGATTCACCTACAAATATGTCTGAATAGGAAGCCAGGCTCTTTTTTAATTTAACATTTTTAAAATTTAAAAATATTTGCTAAGTTAAAATAGAGATTGATATTTACAAGAAAGCAAAGAATTCACTGTCATGATAAGTTTTTAAAAAAAAATCAAGTGAAACTGGATGCAGTGGTGCATGCCTGCCTGTAATCCCAGTACTTGGGAGGCTAAGACAGGAGGATCACAGGTTTGAGGATAGCAATGTAGCAAGGCTCTCAGCAACCAAGCAAGACCTCGTTTCAAAACAAAAAGGGATGGGGGTGTAGCTTGGAGGTAGAATAACCCTGGGTTCAATTTCCAAAAAAATCAAGTGAAGTCACCCCACCAGAGTGTTACATGACACTAACATTTTGATAAAAGGATTTGAGAGCAGGTGCCGAAAACATTTGTTTGGTTTATCAAAGAGAAGGCTTAATTTGCCTGTTGGACCCATCTGAGGTGATTTTTAAAATGTATCCAGTTTCTAAGGATTATTCTAGCATTCTTTCACACAGTTTCCCCTCCCCCTAAACCCCTTCTTCACCTACTTTTCCTTCTCTCTTCTGCCACCATCTTTGTTAGAATCAGGAAAAATTATGGTGGCTATTAATTTTTCTGGAGTCTTCATGAAATCCTGCTTTTGTTCAAGCAGAAGAGGGTCACTGTGGTAACCAGATTTCCCTGTAAGTTTGGTTTCAACTTATTTGCACAGGGACGTTATGCAGTCTCTCAGCCTATCTGTCAACGTCTGGTAGCCTGGCCTTTACTCTTCTCAATGCTAAGGGCTTCTTGATGGGGGCCAGTGCCTCTTTCCTTGAAATATTTTGTAATCAACTTGGAAGCTTGATAGAAAAGTGGGCAAGAGTCTTCCACAGGTGACGTAACAAGAAGGGGAGTTTCCACAGTTTCACCACAGGCTGTGTGGAGGAGGGGCATTGCTTTGTTCCTGAGGGGATAATGGGGGGGGGGGTTGGAAAATAGCCCCCTCCACAGCACCATCTATGCCCACTGGGGTAGGGAAGCGGTGTGACCTGGTGTGACCTCGTTCCCAGTGCTCTGCCTGAGAGCAGACTTGGTTAAGTAGTCCTAGACGTGGCTACCACGTCTCTCTTCCAGATTCTTAAGTGCAGAGAGCATATATTTCTTGGGGGCTCTTTTAAAATTTATTTATTTTTGGTCAATCATGTGAGGAGTATCTAATGAGGTTGCTCTTAACTAATGACTCACCTTAGCAAGTATAAAGGAAACTTCCTGTTTGGTCATTTGGTTGTTCTTGCTGCATTCTATGAATTTTCATGTTGTACGTGGTCTTCAGTTTTCCTATCTATTTTACTTTTGCATTTTTCTTTTCATACACAGTTTATTTTATAGTTAATGTGAGAAATGAAACATCTACCCTTCATAGCCATATCAGGGGATCAGCAGCCCCTCTGAGCGTCCTTACCCACTTCCTTGAAAGCAGAGTTGCACACACCTTGTACTCTCCTGGCCACAACTCGCTGGCTAAGTGGTAAACCCTGGCCAGAGGGAGAGCCACAATATGCAAAAACAAAACCCAGAGACTGAGACAGCTAATTGTGGAGTTGAGGGGGTGGGGGTAGAAAGGAATGCTTATTTGGGCTGAGCCTGAATTTCCTTCCTGTGATTAAGTGCACAGATAAGCTGGTCTATAGGGAGAGAGTAAGGAAGACTCCTGCTGAAAACCATGCAGCCCCAGAGGCAAAAAGCCACAGTCCCAGGACTGTGCACCAGTCCTGGTGTTCTGTGAGATACATATGAATTCTTCCACAAATGCCTTGTCATTCAAGGTAGCTGGACGCCACTGCATTCTCTTAAGTCAAATAATCCCTACTTGATGCATTTCATTTATCCTCTGGAAAAGTTTTGGCATCATTAAAATAAATTTTGATCATGTCAACCAAAGAGATAAGTTATCCACAATCAAGTGTGTTCAAACCTACATAAAATAGCATTGCTGAAGTGAAACATCTTTGAGGAGCAGGACATTTCTTTTTCATCTTTTTTTTTCTCTTTTTGGTACTGGGGATTGAATCCAGGGGCATTCTACCTCTGAGGTATACCCCTAACCCTTTTTACTTTTTATTCTGAAACAGTCTCACTAGGTTGCTGAGGGCCTTGCTAAGTGGCAGAGGCTGGCCTTGAACCTGCAATCCTCCTGTCTCACCCTTCCAAGTACTAGAATTACAGGCACACACCACCATACCCAGCTTCTTTTTCATCTTTATTTGGTATTCCTAAGAGGGATTCAATAAGTATTTGGTAAATGAAACTTTATTTTGTTTAGTTGTTGCCCTTTCAAGTATGAATTCAGTGTTTTTAAAAAATTGCTTTTCTCTAAGAAAACACAATGTAGACTCTCAGGGGTACAACTTCGTTTTAGTTGGACTTGAGGAACGTGAGGAAGAATTCCTCCGAGCCTGGCCCTGGTCATTCTGTGTCTAGGAAGTTGCGAGAAGCTGATTCAGGTGCTGCCCAGGGCTTTGGAACTGTGTAAATGGGCAATACTCCAGGCTCATGGGTCTCAGTGCAGGCTCACACTAGAATCACTGGGGGGATCTTTTAAAACTACAATACGCTGGGTGTACAGGCATATAGTATGCCTGTAATCCCAGTACTTGGGAGGCTGAGATGGGGGATCACAGGTTTGAGACCAGCCTCAGCATCAACCTATCAAGATCCTGTTTTAAAAAATAAAAAGGACTTGGGGTGTATCTTAGAGGTAGAACATCCCTGGGTTCAATTCCTAGTACCAGAAAAACAAAAACAAAAAACAAACAAAACCCTATAGTAGTTCCGCCGTACCCATAGTTTCATTTTTCATGGTTTTTGTTGCCCATGGCCAACTATGGTTCAAAAATATTAAAAGGAGCCAGGCATGATGGTGCATGCCTGTAATCCCAGTACTTGGGAGGCTGAGACAAGAGGATCACAGGTGTGAAGCCAATCTCAGCAATGTAGCAAGCTCAGCAACCTAGCAAGACCCTGTTTCAAAATAAAAAATAAAAAAGGGCTGAAGGTGTAGTTCCAAGATAGAATGCCCCTGGATGCAATCCCCAGTACTGTGTATTTGTGTGTGTGTGTGTGTGTGTGTGTGTGTGTGTGTGTGTGTGTGTGTTGCAAAATTCCAGAAATAAACAATTTATAAGTTTTAAATTATACACCATTCTTGAACATAGGTGCTCAATACCATGGCAGTTGGTCTGAAAACTAAGACAACCAAGTGACTAATGGGTGGGTAGCAGATACAGTGTGGATACACTGGACAAGGATGATTCACGTCCTGGGCAGGGTGGAGCAGGCATGAGGTTTCATCATAGCACTGGGAATGGCCCCCAGGGATGGGTGGAGAAGGTCAGTAGTAGCCTAGTGCTCTGTCACAGTGCCTATGTCATCCACCTTATTTCATCTTATGTAGCCATTGTGTCATTTCACGTCACAAAAAGGGTGAATACAGAAATAATAAGGTATTTTGAGAAAGACCACATTTGCATCTTTTATTACGAAAGTGCTGGAGATTTATGACACACCATTTGTAAGGCTTATCCTGATGAGTTAACCATTTTGAATATTTTGTAGGATAATATGGCCGGTTTATAAAATGTTTCACAAAGATACTATTTCACATACTACATGCCTACCATGGGCCAGACACTTTCTAAGCTCTTTCCATGTAATATCTTATTTGATTCTCACAACTACTCAGGTGGAGTGAAAGTAAAGGTCAGTTGAAGGTACGGGAGAGGTTCCATGGCAGAAGAGAAAACACAGTGCTAGGCACTTCTGCCCATTCAAGATCAGTCAGAAAATGGAAAGAGATTAAGGGAGTTTTGAGGATCTATAGAAGTGGGAATAAGAGGAGAAAATGTATACATCCCAGAAATTTATAGCCTTATAAAGACTTTTATTTTGCAGTGCTGGGGATCAAACCAAAGGCCTTGCACATGCTAGGCAAGCACCCTACCACTGAACTATTCCCCCTAGCCCTCATCCAAATCTTTCTAGAAACCAATTCCTGACTCTAGATTTTCTAAAGAAATCCAACACACACTGACTGTTCTAAGTGTAGTCTGAAGGGATTTGTTGTTTCTAAGAAAAAAGAATATGGCATTACTTTTTAATGTACTTTTGTAAGGAAATAAAAGTTATCCAAAGGCATGTTAGAATAAGTTGGAGGGAATAATCAAGTAATTTTTTAAATAATGATTTTCTAACAGCTACTCATCTAAAAGGTTCTCTTAAAAGTCACTTCCTGAGAGTAAATGTAATTTCTTTTTAGTCTTTTTAGGCCCAGAAGCTAAAGTATTATAATTACTAATCTCATTGGGTGAACAAATTCAATAGAAGTCATGAAATCACAGAATTTTAGATCAGGGAGGAAACTTTAAAGTCATCTGCTCATTTCCTTTACTTTCTATGAGATATCAATTACAGCAAAAAGAAATATAAATGGAATTTCCATCTCCCCACTACCCCTCACCGGGGAGTTGTACCAGCCTCTCAGCACCCCTCGTTCAGACCCCCCCTGCCACAAGACGGGGCTTCAGAAAACACCAGCCACATCCTTACCCTTCTTACCTTCACTGGCTTCCAAAACCTGCCAATTTTGTTCTCAATAAAGCATAGGATTGAGTCTTTGAATTTAATATGTGTAAAGAGAAAGCCTATTTATATCCATTACTGATTTTCTTTTGCACTCTCTTTTACTGAGAGTAGATGACTATTTTTACAGCTGTATCAATTAAGACATTCTTGGCCACGAGTAACAAATTAACTGAATCAATCTCACTTAAAATATAGAGAAAACAATTGATTAATGCCAGGGAAAATTCCAGAAACATTAAGTGCTTCCACTGCTCAGCAGTGTCACCAAGACACTTTCTGCCTTCCTGGAACTGGCTCCTCCTGAGCACAGGGTGGCAGCCAGACCTGCCAGGTGGCATTCTTCTAGGGAAGCGCCACCTTTTTATCTAATTGTAAAAGAGAAGTCCCAGGTGTCTCTCTGATTGGGTCTATATTTTAATTTCCCTGCCTATGCCGAAACTAAACACCATAGCAGATGGTGAGAGTTTGCTAGTTGATTGAGACCAATGCGCTCCTCATTCCCACTCCCCGACTCCTGGAACTGAGGGCGAGATCATGTCATTGCTGCTCAGTGGGAGAAGGCTGGATGGGCTGGGTGCTGGTAGCCATAATATTCATCATGGAGCATTCATGAAGGTTCCTGTGTGTTTGTCCCCCATAGTGGAACCCCAAGAGCAGGACTCGAGCTCCCCCGATCCCCATGTCAGACCCCTCTTCCTGGGTAGGCCCCAGTACCCTAGCCCCTGACGCCCCAGCAGTGCTGAGTCCAGGCAGGCGCCCCTGCTATGCTGCTGCTCTGCAGAGAGGCCTGGAGCAGCAGAGGTTCTGTCCGTCAACACCCTGGAGCAGCAGAACCTCTCCATAGGCTTTAGTTGTCCTTTCAAAGGAAGACACCCTTGTCCTTTGGTCCTAGCCTTAGTCAGAAGGACGCTTCAAATAGACTGGTTCTATTTTTAAATATTCTGAGTGACTAAGTTCTTGAAATCAATCCAAGGACACAGAACCCAGTGCTCTAGGTTACCCCCAGGAGCTGGTAGTTTTTGAGTGTTTCCCAGCACACTGGCTTGTCTCTTATATATTGGCGGGTCTGGATGTCATTTCTCACGTGTCTACGCAAGAGGAGAACAAGCACCCTGCTGAAGCCCAAGGGTCCCCGAACGGGCACAGATGAAACTGTCTTCCTGGAGTCCAACCTTTCATTCATTCCTTCCACATACTTGGAAGGAATGCTGCTCTCTGCTGCTCAGACATTTATTAAGCACCGACTGTGTGCTAGGCACTTGTCTCCAGATACTTGGAAATGCAGCCAACATCTTTCCCAAATGCACTTTCCCGAGGAAGACTGGAGGGCAGTGTTGGCTCAGCCCAGCACAAGTTCCCATCCAGGAAGCTGCCCAGGGCTCTCAGGCCAACCCCCAAATTCTCTCCTGCACTTCCCATCCTGCCTCTTACCCAGGTCCACAACCTCCAGCCTCCTGGGGAGGAACATGATCAGCAGCAACAGCAGGTGGGCAACTGCTGAGCCCCAGGGCAGCTCCACACCTCCAGGGTTTATTTAAGAAGGCCTGAGTGGCGTGGATGTCTCCTCACTAACAGTGGCTCCAGGACAGACCTGCAACATTAGCACACATCGCCCAAGATGAGCGACCATCTGCCTTGGCTTTTTTTTTTTTTATGTTTTTATTGGTGCATTGTAGTCTCACATCACAATGAGTATCAGTTTGGT
>PVJS01020625.1:0-32384 GCA_004027185.1 Glis glis | reverse complement strand
TTTTTAAAGGGAACTCTCGAAGTTTTTCCCCATTCAGTGTGATGTTGGCTGTGGGCCTATTGTATATTGCCTTTATGATGTTGAGGTATGTTCCTTCTATTCCGATTCTCTGCAGAGTTCTTATCATGAATGGGTGTTGGATTTTGTCAAATGGTTTTTCAGCATCTATTGAAATGATCATGTGATTTTTGTCTTTAATTCTGTTTATGTGGTAGATTACATGAATTGTTTTTCGTATGTTGAACCAGCCTTGCATCCCTGGGATGAACCCAACTTGGTCATGATGTATGATTTTCGTGATGTGGTTTTGAATGCAGGTTGCTAGTATTTTGTTTAGAAGTTTTGCATCTAAGTTCATCAGTGATATAGGTCTGTAGTTTTCTTTTCTTGAGCTGTCTTTATTTGGTTTTGGTATTAGTGTGATGTTGGCTTCATAGAATGTGTTTGGGAGAGTCCCATTTCTTTCTATTTCACAGAATAGATTGAAGAGTATTGGGATTAGTTCTTCTGTAAACGTTTTATAAAATTCACTTGGGAAACCATCTGGACCTGGGCTTTTCTTTGATGGTAGGCTCTTTATTGCTGCTTCAATCTCTTTAATTGCTATTGGTCGATTTAAATTTTCTATATCTTCTTGATTCAACTTAGGAAGGTTGTATGTGTCTAGAAATTTGTCAATTTGTTCTAGGTTTTCCATTTTGTTGGAGTATAGTTTTTCAAAGTAGTTTCTGATAATCCTCTGGATTTCCGTGCTGTTGGTGGTAATATCACCGTTTTCATCTCTCATTTTAGTAATTTGGGTTGATTCTCTCTTTCTTTTGGTTAGGTTGGCTAGTGGTTTGTCTATCTTGTTTATTTTTTCAAGGAACCAGCTTTTGGTTTTGTTGATTTTTATTCTCTATTCGTTGATTTCTGCTCTGATTTTAATAATTTCCTGTCTTCTACTAGCTTTGGGGTTAGACTGTTCCTGTTTTTCAAGGGCTTTGAGGTGCGTCATTAGGTTATTTATTTGGTGATTTTCTGTTCTTCTTATGTGGGCACTCAGTGCTATGAATTTTCCTCTTAATACTGCCTTCAGGGTGGCCCAGAGATTTTGATATATTATTTCTCTGTTTTCATTTGTTTCTAGGAATTTCTTAATTTCTCCCCTTATTTCTTCTTTTACCCATTCCTCATTCAGCAGTGTGGTATTCAGTCTCCACATGTTTATGAGGTCTCAATAGGTCACTGGTGTCTCCGCTGGACTTGTGCAGGAGCTACAATGCTGGTAGCTGCCGGTAAGGTCCTGCCAAGATGGCGCCGCTGTGGCCGCCGCCGTTTGGTGTCTTGAGTGTGGAGGAGCCGCTGCTTGCTTGCATCTCTGCTGATCTGCAGTTGAACTCACAGCAGGTCTCTGGCTTCTCTGCTGGTGGCGTGTGGAAGCCGCAATGGCGGTAGCAGCCGGCGTGGTCCGGCCAACATGGCGCCACCGGCGTTCCTTAGGTAAGGCACTTGGAGCTTTTTACTTTCCTCTGTTTTGTCTTCTGGCTTTGATTCTGTCGTGTTTCAAACTTTTCATTGTTTACTTCAAGTTTTTGTTGCTTTTCTTCTCCTGTTGAGAAGTTGCTTTCACAGCGATTGAGATCTAAGACTCAGATCGTAGCATGGTATCTCCCTTGGTCACCATCTTGGATCCACTTGGGAAAACTTCTACTTGCTCTTCAAGATCCAGTGCAGCTATTCCTCCATTCTCTCTCTTTTTTTGTGTGTGTGGTACTGTGGATGCCCAGGGGCATTCTACCTCTGAGCTACACCCCTGATCTATTTTATTTTATTTTATTTTTTTTTTTTTTTGCAGTACCGGGGATTGAACCCAGGGGCGTTTTACCTCCGAGCTACACCCCCGGCCCTATTTTTTATACTTTATTTTGAAACAGGGTCTCACGAAGTTGCGGAGGACCTCACTAAGTAGCTGAGGCTGGCCGCGAACCTGGATCCTCCGGTCTACGCCTCCCAAGTACTGGGATTACAAGCATGCACCACCACGCCCGGCTTTTATTTTTTATTTTGAACAGGCTCTTGCTAAGTTGCTGATAGCCTCACTAAGTTGCTAAGGCTGGCTTCGAACCTGTGATCCTCCTGTCTCAGCCTCCCAAGTACTGGGATTACAGGTGTGCCCCACCATGCCTGGCTTTTCTCCATTCTTTCTAGCACCAACCTTCTATCCAGTTTTTAACTTTCAAACTTATCACCTAGTAACACTCATTTGTCCTTAACTGGCTTTCCTTGTTATATTATTTTTCACATATATTATATTCTTTATGTCTTTAAACTACTTGAAGACAATGACCTATATCATCCTTCTTTTTAAGTTTTTATGTTTCTGATTCAATCAACTTAATTGGTAAATTGGTTCTATAAGTATTTTTTTTTTGCAGAACCGGGGATAGAACCCAGGGGCATTCGACCTCCGAGCTACACCCCCAGCCCTATTTTTTATTCTTTATTTTGAAACAGGGTCTCACTAAGTTGTGGAGGGCCTCACTAAGTAGCTGAGGCTGGCCGTGAACCTGGATCCTCCGGTCTCAGCCTCCCAAGAACTGGGATTGCAAGCATGCACCACCACGCCTGGCTCTATAAGTACTTTTGATAGTAGATATTTTGGAGAAAAGAAACAAAGACAGAAGGTTGTCATGACAGGATCTATTTCTTGCCTCTGGTTGAGATGTTTAATCACCTCCGTTTTGCTCACTCGCCTGTCTCACAGTAATCATAGACTTTGAAAATAGCCGGCTTCAGGCCTGTCACTGCAATGTCTTGCAGAACCGCGAAGGAAAAACTTAGTGTCTGATTTATCACCTAAAAGGGAAAGTGGGAGTAATCAAGAGCACAGAAAGTCTCCTACTTTCTTCCTCGAACAAAACATATTCTATATGAAATATTCCTCGACTCTTAGTCACCTGGATCTTTCAGGTGAGCACACGTGTGGATGTCAAGATGAGTTCTAGAACACAACCTTGGGAACTCGTCATAGTGAGCAAAGACAATGGGACGATCCATGTTAGAGTCCCTGGCCTGAGATTAACTCTCTGGGCCCATGTGAATATTTGCCAAGATGTAGAGATGTCGCTTTGGACAATTTGTAATTCTAATATCATGCTAATCTTTTTGTGTTGTCAGATGAAACATTTCCTTTGTGTTATAGTCAGATTTGACAATTTTCATGAAATTGACATTTTATTTTACAAACTGATATTTTAGACTGTTAAAACTATCATCGATCAACCACTGTGTTCAATTTATTTCTTTGGGGTGGGGAGGTCTGTAAGATAACAGGAATACCTCTTTTTTTCTATTAATTTCACATCTGAAATTTAACCTAATGAAGAAGAGCAGAGCATGTCCTGGAGTTAAAAGGACATTTCTCTTTGATTCTCCTTAGTGAAACTTTCTGAGAGGGCATTACTCATTATTGCTTTCTTTGTATCACTGGTTTCCTGGTGAAGGGACCCACTTAGACCACTGGTGTGCTCGCCCAGCCAGGACGTCAGAGTTCTCCCCTGATCCACATACACAAGGACATGGTTGTGGTTCACTTCTGTCCTGCTCACATAGCTAGATCTTTCAAGCTGAAGAAAAACAGAGAACTAACAAAGTTAGAAAACAGATGTGAGGATGCTGCGAGACCCAGAGCAGACAAATAGTTATTCTCCAGATAGTGTGAGGATGAGGATTTCTTTAAGTCATCTTCAAGATGAAATATCCAGGGAGTGTTATAGAAAAAGATGAGGAGACGTCAAGTTATGGAGACAGGATTCAACAGTGTCATGTCTTGACTGCGAGAACATCATCTGGCTCTCTCTGAAGAGACAGAAACTAAATATTCTTCAATGTTCAAGTAGCATAAAAGACCTTCTGGCATTTTGGATGATTATAGATCACATTGATTTTTTTTATTCCCCAATTTTTAGTGCCTATCAGTCAGTTTGGGACTTCAATCATAGTCTATCTTTCTTGGGTTATTATTTTACTGTTTTGTGCCCATGTCCTTTAAATTCCCAGGTAGATCATGCATGGCATAAGAATAGGGGCTCTTCTTGTATTTTCGTGGTATGACACAGTCCTCTTATCTTAGAGCCAAATAGCTAATTTGATTTCCTGGGTTTGGGGAGAAATGTCTTTTGAGGCAGGATGAGATAGATATGGCTTCGATCTTGGTATGGTCTTTAGTCTGGGGTTATGTCTGTGGTTTTGTCTGTGGTCTAGTAGGCTTAAAACACACCTACCATTTTTACTGTTGGTTTCAGGGGAATAAAACCAGATATCATCTTTATATCAACAATCACCATGTTGGAAACAGAACGGCTCCCGGTTTAACTGTAGGTTAAAGAAAAAAGGAATTAAGACTTAATATGTGAAAGAAAACCAAATTTCCTGCTTTTCACCACAAACCCACCCATTTCCATGAACTTTCCCCTCACATTTTTACCACAGAAATCCATGTCCCTTGGACTGATATGATATTGATGTTGGAAACCTGAGTGTATGTAGATCTACAGCTTACAAAACTCCTAGATCTTAAGCGTCGCTCCAAAACTATCAAGTCAGAATCTTTATTCATTTTTTAATTTTTATTTTTGGTACTGTGGATGGAACTCAGGGGCCTTCTACCTCTGGGCTACACTCCCAGACCTATTTTTTATTTGGAAACAGGGTTTCACTAGGTTGCTGAGGCTGGCTTTGAACCTGTGATCCTCCTGTCTCAGCCTCCCAAGTACTGGGATTACAAGCGTGCACCACCACGCCTGGCTCCAAGTCAGAATCTTTAGAAGTGGAGTTTGATATTCTGCATTTTAAACATATCTACATAATCCCAGTGCTTGGGAGGCTGAGACCGGAGGATTGGGGTTCGCGGCCAGCCTCAGCTACTTAGTGAGGCCCTCCACAACTTAGTGAGACCCTGTTTCAAAATAAAGAATAAAAAATAGGGCTGGGAGTATAGCTCAGAGGTAGAATGCCCCTGGGTTCAATCCCCAGTACCGCAGAACAAAACAAAACAGAAACAAAAACAAAAACAAATATCTACAGCTTTTGGACACTCCATCTATGCTATTCATTTCTTAGGTAGTATGCATTACTTGTACATTTTTAGTTAACTTCAATGTTTCATGTTTTCCCAAAAAGTCTCCAAAATACTGTCAGAGATTAAACACACTCTCTTATGCTGTATACTTTGAATCTATTGATGTTTCATAGCTGGGTTGGTTGTCTGAAGTATGATTTGTTTAATAATGTTAACATCATTAGTATTAGATGAATAGCAGTACCATTTGTTGATACGTTTTCTTAGGATTCATGTTGTTTCTGATGGGCTATGATAGGATTATCTTTATATATATATATGTATATATATTGTTTTTTTGTGGTAAGATTTATTCAGAAGAGGTAAGGAAGACTTACTTTAATTTTAAGCACAAATCCTTGAGGAAAACAATCTATTCTTCAGCAATGAGTATAACAAAATTTAGTGCAAAATAAAAGTAGGAATTGATGAGAATATATGAACAGTCCACATTTTTTATTTGAAAGACTTACTTAGCTGGTCGTGGTGGCACACGCTTGTAATCCCAGTACTTGGGAGGCTGAGAGTGGAGGATCTGGGTTCGCGGCCAGCCTCAGCTATTTAGTGAGGCCCTCCGCAACTTAGTGCGACCCTGTTTCAAAATAAAGCATAAAAAATAGGGCTGGGGTGTAGCTCAGAGGAGGAATTCTCCTGGGTTCAATCCCTAGTACTGCCAAAAAAAGGTCTTACTACCAGACTGTTTTCAAATGCTTTTATAGTATTACTGAAACTTTAAGACAACAAGATTTAGGAGGGAAAAGGATCCCTCAACAATGTTAAAAGTCTAACTTGTCTAACTTCATTAACAGGTATATGAATCCTACATTACACTCATCTAAAAACATAGCTTCCTGTGAATGGATAGTTCCAGGTAGCTTTGGGATCCAGGATCAGGTAATTCAGTTGAAGGTCCTACCTGATATCCAGTGAGATCTGGAAGCTGCTCTGGACTGTAGGTCCATCACAGGTTTGGGGCAGGGTCTGCACCTTCAAAGCAAACGGGGAGCCCTCCTTCTTTGGAAGAATGTTGTATCTCATGGATGTCTGTGGAACATCAAATATCATCAGTTTCTCTCTTTTCCGGGAACCTACCACTTATTCATCATTTAATGCCTCCGGATTTTCCCTTGACTTGCCCAGGAAGGAGAGAGTGGAGTTTCCATTTCAACCAGAGAGTTTAAAGTTGACTCTCTTCATCATAATAACCTGAGAGTCTCACCTGAAGATACACGCATCTTCCCCCTGTCACTGTTGCAGCATACTCCCCGGGCACCTCTGGCAGTGGGACCTGCTGCAGCAGCAGGAGTTTCTTGTTGTCTACTTGGAAGTCCATGGCAAAGACCTGTGAATTCTGAATGGTCACCTGAGCAGTTTCCTCAGTTTTGGTGTAAGTAGCTGCTCCATATCTGGACAGGGCATGCAGAGCCACCACTGTGTCCTGGAAGACATGAGTGGAGGGACACCCCCAGACTCAATTGTTGGTACCTGAGATTTCCCCCCAGGATCTGTGTTAGCCAACATAAGTGGAGAGGGATATTTTTCCTCCTCCATGGTATACCTCAGTGAATTGTTTTTCCTTTTCCTTGGCCTTTCATACATTTTTAAAAGCATGCTACATGGGGGAGGGCTAATTGACTGATGTGTGCATATATACTTCTATCACCCTGAAACCCATCAAGATGTATGATTACAATGCACCAATAAAAAAATATTGAAAAAAAAGCATGTTTCCATTTCTCCAAGTGCAATAAAAGATTACTAATGCTAATTAGTATCATAATTTATTTTCATCTGCATTTGTATCATCCTTAGGGACTTTTCTCTATACTTAGAAATTAAGGTCTCCTCTTTATTGTCAACAGTCCTCTTGGATGTATCCTTCATGAAAGGTCTAAAAGTAGCTGGGCATGATGGTACATGCCTGTAATCCCAGTCCTTGGGAGGCTGAGACAGGAGGATCACAGGTGTAAGGCCAGCCTCAGTGATTTAGTGAGACCCTGTTTCGAAAAAAAAAATGCTGGTGGTGTAATGTGGAGGTAGAAAATCCCTGGTACCAAAGTGGGGAAAAAAGGTCTAAAATTAAGAAGTAAAACAGAAATAGTGACCACTATTAACTAGAGAATTGATGAACGTTTAGACAGAAGAGTGATAGAGATTGGCTATGAACAGAAAGAATGGTTTAAGACAAGTTCTCCAAGTTTCCTTTCCCCATCATCTGGCTTATTTTTATGTATCTTACCTAATCTCTTTGAAAAATAAGTTTCACCATGTTTATGCAAAATATTGAAAAAAGACAAGTAGAAGAGGAAAGGCTTGGCTTTGACTTTCTGGATTTTAATACAACCATTTATATCCTTAATAAGATATTTCCAGAACAGTGGTAAAAAAATAGAAAAAGAAAATTCCAAGAGCTTCTGCATAAAAAAAAAATCCATGTGAAGGGGAAATGAACAGGGAGCTCCCAAGAAGCTTCCTTCCTGGGAAGGTAGACAGGGGCGGAGAAGCTGAGCAACTTGGAATCGTTTAAATGGAACTTTCCAGGAATTCAATACATATCTTACGCACTTTGCTTTCAATTTTATATCTTTATTTTTTTCATGCTGGCACTCAAACCCAGGAGTATTCTACCTCTGAGCTATACCCCTTTCTCTTTCTATTTTAAAAAAGGGTCTTGCTAAGTCGTTGAGGGTCTCGCTAAGTTGCCAGAGCTGGTCTCTAACCTGCGAGCCTCCCATCTCAGCCTCCCAAGTACTGGGATTACAGGCACCACCACACCTGGATGTCACTTTCCTTTTAAACACATAGTTTTGGGGCTTGCCTTGGAGGATTTCTTGCAGGATTCTGTAGATCTGTGCTGAAGTCTAGAACACCGAGTCTCCACTGGGGTCAGTTTTGCTGTGTCTCAACTGGGCATTGGCTGTTACTGGCATTGAGTGGGAAGAGGTCAGGGACGTTATGAAGCATCATGCATTGCCAAAGACAGCCCCTCACAACAGTGATGACCTGACTCCAAATGTCAGCATGCTGCTCGGAGAACCTCAGTTTAGTCTTGTCCAGCACGCACAGCACATCTTTAGAAAGATGTTCATGCTGAAGTACCACATGGATAGTGTCTTAACACAGGGTGTAGTGAAATTGTTTTGCAGGAATGTCTTAAGCCTTTCCTTCAAATTCTCACTGTCCTCAAATAGCCCTGAAATACCTCTTCAAAGATTTCATAATTCCCCTTCTCTTTCCCTTGGAACTGTTCCAGTTTTCCAAGCCTCCTTGTTGTCAAGGGTACCTGGAGAACATTCTTTGGGAACCACAGACCTGGGTGGAGGCGAACCCGCCGCGGGTGTTCTGTTGCTTTGAGAGCCACTTCATGATGTGCACTGTGGACGTCAAGTCCTTTGAGGTTGGGGCAGGCATGAGGAGAGCCAGGAGGATGTAGGCCGTCATCTCCACCTCTGTGGAGGGAGCCTGCGGTGGGTACCAAAGCCCCTGTGCGCTGGGTTTCTGCAGTTGCTCCCGATGGACTGAGTTGTCTAAAGGGCGAAGAGAAAGAGAGAGAGAGAGAGAGAGAGAGAGAGAGAGAGAGAGAGAGAGAATTGCAATTGGTAAATAATAAGTGAATGCACATTTATGTCATACAGAGTTGAAAAGAACACAAGAGAGAAAGCAAGCCCCTAAGACCCACTACGAGTCTGGTTTATTCTGTCAAAATACAGTAGAGAGTGTTGACAGAGGGTGAAATGTGCAGCATCCTTACCAGTCTCTCCAGTGTTATTTTGGTTGGATTGATGGAAAAGTGGCAGAGAGAGAGTTCTTCTATTGTTTGTGATATTTCCTTGGAATTGGAGTATACATTGAAACATAAAATCTACCTATGGATGTTTATGAACTTAAGTGAGGATCTCGCTGGCAAAGTTTTTGAGAAGAAAGTGCATTGATAATGTTTTTACACTCCCTTTACTAGGTTTCCTTTTGTTATATCTCTTTTCACTCAAGTACTTAGGCAGACACCATATGAAAACATGTCAATTCGTGTAATATACTGTCATTAGCAGGTAGGAATAAAATCCCATAATTTTTCTGTGGCATTGTCTATTCTGTTCTGTTCTGTTCTGTACAACATATGTAACCCCAGAGAAGATTTTATCACAGAAGTGCTCTGGCATCACAGTACATGACCCGTGTAAAGAATTCCTGGTGAACCTTGTTGATTTCAGCGGTGTGAAGATGCGTAGTTAGAGCTTGCTAGCCAGAGTAACTTGTTAGCTAGAGTGACTCCATATTGTTACCCAGCATGACCCCAAACCTGGCCCTAGAACAGGGAAGTTCACCTTGGAAAAATCAAACCAGGATGTTGGCAGGGTCATGGGTAACAGCATGTTGAATATGGAAAATAGTTATTGTGTTATTGCTATTGTGCTAACAGCTTATTCTTGCTTCTGTACATTCATTATGCTTGGCTTGCTCAATTGCTAAAAAGAACGGTTGGGGGCTTCCCTCCCCTGCTATGAGAACCTGCTATGGGAACCTGAACTTTTCACCCTGAGCTTGCATTTTTACGATATAAAAAGGGGCACTAGGGGGCAGGTCAGCACTGCACTTGGGTTTGACACCCAGTGTAGTCCCAGCTGGTAATAAAGACTTTCTGTCGGCATTCACTGTCTTGGGTCTGAGTGGTCTTCTCTGGTGGTCTTACCTGGTAACAGCGGGAGTGCAACACTTCTCTTTCTGTAGGATTGGTGAAGTGGAAGGGGAAACTTTTAGCCATTTACCTTCTTCCACAGCTTCCTCGTTAAGTGAGTTCAGCATCTCTCGCCTCCGAATTTGGTTTCCTACAAGGGCAAAAGCATAGGCCAGCAAGGCCCCGGTGTGGACGTGGCGCCCTGGGTGCCCTGCTTTGCTGCATTCCATGTTGTTTCCAGGCAGAACAGGGCATTCGGACAGTAGAGCTCCATAAAGGAAAAGACGGGGTGGTGTCCAACCAGGGTGAACAGAGGACAGAGAGAGCCCTCAGCTGAATATTGCTAGACAGATGTCATCAATAGCATCCAGCCATCCAGGTAGATAGCCAGATACCTAGCAGAGTAGAATAGAAAAATACTGTTTTACACCTCTAAACTTCATAGTTACATCCTAATGAATACAACAAGCGGGCCTGTGTTTTGACTCTTAGTTTTGGCACATAGTCCAAGGGTGGCACTGGGCAAGTATGAATCCCCCTTCAGTGCATTTACAAACGAGCTCATTGATCTGAAAATGCCTCATCATGGAGCAAAGGACACTCGAGACTTGGTTTTTAGTAGGGTGCCACTCCAGAGAGCAAGCCTACAGTCTTCATGGTAGGGAATTGGTTGGAGGTGGTACCCACGGTGACTGAGAGTGGAGCCTCCAGAAGGGCAATGGTGACATAGGCAGAGAGGGTCACTTCATCCTCTACTCCTCCCTGTGTATAGGAGGGAAAGAAAGAGAAAGAGGGGGTTGGGGGGGGAGAGAGAGAGAGAGAGAGAGAGAGAGAGGTTGAAATTGATTTTGATTAATTCCCACTCCAAGTTTTAGTACATTATCTTCTGCTGCTCCATAGGAACTCTCCTCAGTATCTGTTCCCATCATGTCAATCAACACTGCCCTCCGATGTACATTTCTTCCTTCTCTGTAGAAGAATTATACAGTCAGCCCTTTGCATGCAAAGATTCTGCATCCACAGATTCAACCAACTATGGACTGAAAATATGTGAGAAAAAATTTGCATCTCTACTGAACATGGACAGACTTCTTTTTCGTGTTCATGATTCTTTTCATTATTCCCTAAGCAATACTGTATAACATCTATTTGCATAGCATTTATATTTTATTAGGCGTTATAAGTAATCTAGAGAACATTTAAAATGTACAGGATGATGTGCATAGTTTCTATGTGAATGCTACATTATTTTATACGAGGGACCTGAGCACCCACAGAGGTTGGTAGCTGCAGAGAGTTCTGGAAGCAGTCCCCCGTGGATACCGAGGGAGAGCTGTACTCTTTCTCTGATGCTGTCCCTCATCACCCAGGAAGTCATCTTTGCCATTTCTCTACCCCTTCCTCCCCTCATCCTTGGAGAATATGACATTGATGGCTCATAAGACCTTCTAGGAGCAGCTCACCTGTATGGCGTTGTTGAGCAGTGACCCGGAGCTCTGGAAGCAGCCATTTCGCTTCTGCTTCTGGGCGAGCCAGGTGAAGGCTTGCATGATGTGTTCGTCCTCGATGAAGATGTATTCTCGAGCTTGGGCGAACGTCTTCAGCACAAAAGCTGTGAGCCCGAGGGATGAAGAGAGGAGTGCTGAGCTGTGGGCTTCCATGCGACACCTATTGCTCTGTTTTAGACACGTAGGCTCCCCGACTCCCAGCGTACCCCTGAGAATTAAAGAGAGTTTGGAAATGTCTAACTTGGAAGCTTCTGTGTTCTTTTCATCTTGCTACTCTATGTTGTTGAGTCCATTACTAACATGTCCTTCCTTCCTAAAGTACTTCTTTGTCGCATTTGTAAGTCAGGTTCCTCCTAGTTTTCTTGGGTGGTCAGCTAAGGCCCCTCCTTTCACATTCTGAGCTTTCTCTATTTCTTCTGACCTTCTTTTCTGCCATCTGTGCTCTATTTACTCTAATGGACTAACTTCTCATGTTCTGCTCCAGTAGGTATTTCCCCCATTTCATCTTGCCCTCCCCACTGCCCGCCTTTGGCTTGTCTTTGTGGTCAGAGGAGAGCTACAGAGAATCATCTAGAAGAAGGTCGTTAGGTTGTGCTCTGTAGGTAGCGTCTGCAGCTTCCGTAGCCCGTTTGTAACACCTCGCAATGCCGAGCAACAGCTAAAAGGGGCAAGTCACAAACTTGCAGTGTTCCTTTAGCAATGCGAGGAGGAAAAGGGTCATGGCGTTTTGGATATCATAAGATTCAACCCTCAAACTGCTCTCACTTCGGCCACTTGTTAGAGTTTGTGCCTGAGACATTTATTTATCCAAACTGACTTTATGCTACGTGAGATTAGTCAGTCACAAAAAGTGAAAAGTCGGATGTTTTCCCTCAGATGTAGAAGCTAGGGAGAAATTGGGATACAGGAGGGACTCCAGACGAAGAAGGAGAAACCCTAGCGGAGTGATGGAGGGGGTCTAAAGGGGAGGAGGGTGAGGGAAGGGGACTCAATGAAGGAAGCGCTTCAATGGACATGATGTACGCACACAAATTTATCAATGCCAACCTCAATGTCTTGCGCAGGGAGGGTGAGAGAGTGGGGTGGGAGCCGGGGGCGGGGAGCTCACTGAGTGCTGAGTGCATGTATGTCTCTATCACTCCGAACCACATTAAGATGTATGATTATATTGCACTAATAAAAAATGTCTTCCTCTGTAAAATGAAACTAAAATTTCACCGGGTTGCCATAGAATTGAATAGGGTAATATATGTGCGTGCTTTGAACTCATAATTGCAATTCAGAATGGATTTTCTTTTCTTACCAAATATTGCCTGATAATACTTGGTTTTCCACCATGTTGTTTCCGCCATGTTCCCCGAAGGTGGTGTAGGAGCCGTCTTTGTGTTTGTAGTTCAGCTGTCTCTGGTAACCTGCATGGAAGGTTTGAGATGGCTCATGGAGCACTAGGGAAGGGCAAGCCGCCCACATTCAGGCTGATGCATTCAGGAGCCACTGATACATCACGGTCTCCTATATACAGGACCTGCCAAAGTCCTTGGATATCATGGATATACCTAAACACTACACACTGACTGAGAGTCGAAGGATCGTTGTTTCCATGACAATCACCAACATGGGTTAGTGTTTGATGATACAACTCAAGCCCAGTTGGGAAAAGTCTCATTGGATTAACAGAGTACAATTTTCTCTCTCTCTTACCACTGATGAGATATTCGGTGGCTTTGGACTTGATCTTCTGAGTCAGCTGTTGCGTTTCCTTCAGATAGTTCAAGACGTAGATGTCAGGAGCAAATAGGAGCATGTTCTATTCTCCACAGCCACAGGGCATCTGGAGGAGACTCTGTATATTCTGTAGAGCAGAACCCAGGATGTCACCTGAGGGGTGAGAAGATTAAATGTTAGGGTAACTTCAGTTCATAAATAGTCAACATTATTATTATTATTATTATTATTATGATGATGATGATGTGCTGTACTGGGGATTGAACCCAGGGGCATTCTACCTCCGAGCTACACCCCCAGCCCTATTTTTTATTCTTTATTTTGAAACAGGGTCTCTCTAAGTTGCAGAGGGCCTCACTAAACAGCTGAGGCTGCCATGAACCTGCGATCCTCCTGTCTCAGCCTCCCAAGTACCGGGATGACAAGTGTGTGCCACCACACTGGCTATATTAACCACAGATGGCTTTCATACTCAGAGTCATGTAAGGGAAGAATAAGGTAAGGGAAGAATTCTCTTTACAGAAGGGGAGCCTTCTAGGACCCAACAGAAAGAGACGTAATCAATAACTTGACAACTTGAGTATAAATGTATAGATAAGAGTCTCCCTGGCAACTCTTTTGGCCCGAATTTACTAAGCAGAGGGTGACTCACCCAAGACTGAGAACGAGGCTCTGACACATTCTTTGACCACATTTGGTAGAAGCTTCAGGGATAGCTTCTCAGACACTTCAGTCCCTTTGGAAATAGACAACCCACATCAGAAGAAGTCCTCTGCGATGCCAATGTAAGGGAGCGGTTGGGAGGGAGAGCCAGTGTGCCACGCCTCATACGCCACTGGCGCAACTATGTGACCTGGGTAGGTCATGAAATTCAATGAACTAAGAAGTGGGAAACATTCAGAACAAGGTCTGCAGATATTCTGTTCCAACAGCTGTGGACAGTTATTAATATGATCGGTAGTTTGATACAGTTAGCAGTAGTACTATTACATCTGCTTGAGGAATTCTGGGTCCTGGGAGTCAGAATTTGACTTAGGGATAAGATTACCTGTAATGATCCAGCTCCTCTTAGCACTGTGTGACTTCCAGATTCCTTTCCCTCCTCATTTCGTCATGTTTTGCATTGCTGTGCTCAGAATCTCCTACCAGAAGGCTAGGGACTGGTGGGGAGCTATGGTTCTCTGATTTATTGTAGCATTAGTAAAACATACCCATAAGAATATATGTTATTTTGCTTCCTTATTCTATATAATATTTGAATAGATTCCCATGTTTATAAATAGATAATATGAATATACATTAAATTAGTCCTTCTCAGCGGACAAATACAGCATTGTATACACTAAGTCATGGAGGACCTCACTAAGTTGCTAAGGCTGGCTGCGAACCTGCGATCCTCCTGTCTCAGCCTCCCAAGTACTGGGATTACAAGAGTGTGCCACCACACCCAGCTTATGATGCTGGTTTTAATGGAATATCCTGAAAATCATGGGACAGCGTATGTACGCATGTGCAGTGTAACTTGAGGCTTCTCTCCGTGTGGCTTCATTCTAAACGTGCTCATGAGGGTCGGCTCTTACCTGAAGCACAGATGATCGAGTTGAAAGTCTCCTCTTGTTCAATACCTCCAGGCTTGGGTGAAAAGAAAGGAGAAAACATATGAACACAGCCCATGTCACAGAAGGACAACCCTAGGTGCCTTGCTTTGAAGGATAGCGTTTACATGAAATGATGTTTAACATCTTACTATGAAGCTATTATAAATCCACAAAACATTAAGGGACCAGGGAGGCCTGTAAGAGGGGCGAATGAAAGGTGCTAAGAAGAGCAGCGAATCGAAGGTAACAGGTATGAGAAATATGTGCATCACCAGAGGGAGGTAGAGGTCAAAAGATGGAGTAGCTCTCCAGTAATTTATGGGAAAAAACTATTTACAGTAGCTGGCAATGTT
Source organism: Glis glis (assembly GCA_004027185.1). Lineage (NCBI taxonomy): Eukaryota > Metazoa > Chordata > Mammalia > Rodentia > Gliridae > Glis > Glis glis. Next base: position 17,424 of record PVJS01020625.1, on the reverse strand, counting down.
TCCTGTATCACATTTAGGATGGGAAAGCCCATCAGTCTGATAGGATGGATTGGATGGATTGTGTGAGTGTGATGAGTTGTCCTTTGTTGTTCAAAGAACAGCCACATTGCTGTCCACTCTTAAAGTTGTTAGGGAATCAGAAAAATACATCACGTGGGCCAGACTGACTTACCTCCACCAAGAGAGTTTTGATGACCGTGTCTCTCCTCCTAACCTCAGGGACCTCAGTGACCTCGTTGCCAACACAGTTCTAGGCTCTGCACTGCCTCTGTGCTCACTGAGACATTCACATCCCCTGAAACGAAGAATATGGAAAACATGCCGGGCGTGGTGGCGCACGCTTGTAATCCCAGTACTTTGGGAGGTGGAGACCGGAGGATCCGGGTTCGCGGCCAGCCTCTCTCTCTCTCTCTCTCTCTCTCTCTTTACCTAGTGAGGCCCTCCACAACTTTGTGAGACCTGGTTTCAAAATAAAGTATAAAAAAATAGGGCCAGGGGTGTAGCGGGGAGGTAGAACGCCCCTGCGTTCAATCCCCGGTACCGCAAAAAAAAAAAAAAAAAAGAATATGGAAAACATGAGCATCCATCATGTAGCGAACCCTGAAGGGCTGCGCTTCGTCCATACAGTTGGCCAGAGTAGTAAATAAAGCTAGCCTGTACTTCCGGTACTTGGGAGGCTGAGATAGGAGGATCACAGGTTCAAGGCCAACCTCAGTGATTTAGCGAGGCCCTCAGCAACTTAGCAAGAGACTGTTTCAAAATAAAAAAAAAAAAATAAGCCGGGTGTGGTGGCGCATGCTTATAATCCCAGTACTTGGGAGGCTGAGACCGGAGGATCTGGGTTCGCGGTCAGTCTCAGCTACTTAGTGAGGCCCTCCGCAACTTAGAACCTGTTTCAAAATAAAGGATAAAAAATAAGGCTGGGGGTGTAGCTCGGAGGAATGCCCCTGGGTTCAATCCCAGGTACCGCAAAAAACAAAACAAAACAAACAACAACAACAACAACAAAAAAAAAACCCCAAAAATAGAGCCGGAGGTGTAGCTCAGAGGTAGAACACACTTGGGTTTAATCTCCAGCAACACACACACACACACACACCTAAAAAAATGTGCACTGAGTAAGGAATGCAGAAGGGCAGGGATTGTGGGGAGCAGGTCAGGTGAGAATCGGGGGGTCATCGTGGATAGAAAGAAAAAGAAAAGAAATGAACTTTGTATGACCATATCCATGGGAAGCAAAAGTAGAACTTGGTACCAGGCGTGCGTGGGTATCCACTGTGCTCGGTGACTGGTGAACTCTTGGGGGATGATCACTCACCCAGAGTTTTCGGAGTCACTGTCCAAGACAAGGCTCGCCGCTCATTTGCACCGAGGCAGTGGGATTCTTCTGCCTTTCTATCCTGGGAAGCTAGGAAAGCTGGAGAGGCCGCCAGCCACACACTGACCTATACCAGAGGCGAGGCCAAGGGACAGAACTGACCAGAACGCGGACAATGAACACGCGGAGTCAGGGCCGAGTGTGGGGTGCTGCAGGAAGTTGGGGTTTGTACAAAAAAGTACTGGACATCTGCTCATCTATGCTTTATGAACCAGGGGAATGGTAATGGCACAAATCGAGATGGCTTGTCTATTAGGAAGAGCTGGCGTTTACGTGAGAACAGACTGGAGACGCCTGCAGATGTAGCCCTGGTGGAGGAGGGGAGCAGCAGCAATTATTAATTTTGAAGTGCTTTTATTGGTGCAATGTAATTATCCATCGTAGTGAGGTTCAAAGTGACACAAATGTACATGCATTGGTCACTTGGTAAACAGCAGCAATTATATATTGCCTTTGGGAAAACAATCACTGGTTTCTACCTGCTCTGTGGGTTTTCTTCCTGACCCACCCCTTCTTCTTTTCCTCTCTCCCTCCCTCCTTCCCTGTCTTTCCTCTAAGATCTACTACATCTCCTCTGAACAAGCTGTGGAACACTATGGATCGTACATAGAAGGTTCCCGATCTCGAGGACACTGTGTTTGTTCCAAAGGTGACACTTGTGGAATTGAAGAAACTGAGTTTTGGGTCAACGTTAAGAATCTTTGAAGCTGGGCGTGGTGGCACACGCTTGTAATCCCAGTACTTGGAAGGCTGAGACTGGAGGATCGCAGGTTCAAAGCCAGCCTCAGCAACTTAGTCAGACCCTAAGAAATAAAATCGGGCTCGGGTATGACTTGGAGGTAGAATGCCTCTGGGTTCAATCCCCAGTAACACACACACACACACACACACACACACACACACACACACACAAATAAAAAAAAAAAGAATCTTCCTGGCACAAAACCTAACTTGTGGCCAAGATTTCTGTAAACTTTAGGAAATTAAAAAAATGCAGCTGCCGGGCGTGGTGGCGCACGCTTGTAATCCCAGTACTTTGGGAGGCGGAGACCGGAGGATCCGGGTTCAGCTTGCGCATGTGCGCGCGCCTCAGCTTGTGCGCGCGCTCAATCGATCTCTCTCCTCTCTCCTCTCTCTGTCTCTGTCTCTGTCTCTGTCTCTCTCTCTACCTAGCGAGGCCCTCCTCAACTTCGTGAGACCCGGTTTCAAAAATAAAGCATAGAAAAAAAAAATAGGGCAGGGGGCGTAGCGCAGAGGTAGAACACCCCTGTGTTCAATCCCCGGTACCGCAAAAAAAAAAAAAAAAATGCAGCTTAAATACCTGCAGTCCACATGTCATTGTATTTTCTCAGGGATCATATACCGTCTTGCCAGAGGGTATTTATTTGCAGTGTTGATGCGTAATTCCCTGAATTTAAGTGTTGGAAACTTAGAGCAAAGAAATCACTTGTTCTAGCCACGCTTCCAATGCACCCTCATTTTCCTCACCCGGATGCACTGGGGGAGGTAGCTCAGCACGGTGGCCTTGAGCGGGAAGGCCTCTCCGCGGACCACCGAGTAGGGCATCGTGAGCTCCACGAAGAAGGGCTGGAAGGCTGGGAGGGAGACGACGGGGGAGAGGCCCAGGCCGGTGTCGTTGGACAGGCAGAGGGCCCCCGCCTTCCACTCAGTGATGGTGTCAGGCACGGTTCCTCCTACTTCGGCCACACCTGAGGAGCTGGGAGGACAGCGGCGTGGGGACAGAAAGGAAGCAGGTGACACCTCTTTTCTCCAGGGGGAATCATTATGTGTAAAATTAAAGTGAAGATCTGAGTCCACTTACGGGCACACGGGGTGTCTGTGCATGTGTGTATGAGATAATATACTGGGGACTGAGTTGGGAAAATGAAAGGCAAGAAATGGTATCTCTTTCCTTTATCAAACTATGGTCATATCACACACGACTACTTTCAATAAGAATATTTGGAGCCGGGTGTGATGGTGCATGCTTGTCATCCCAGTACTTGGGAGGCTGAGACAGGAGGATCACAGGTTGGTGGCTAGCCTCAGCTGCTTAGTGAGGCCTGCAACTTAGTGAGACCCTGTTTCAAAATAAAAAATAAAAAATAGGGCTGGGGGTGTAGTTTGGAGGTAGAATGCCCCTGGGTTCAATCTCCAGTACTGCAAAAAAAAAAAAAAGAAAAGAATAAAAATAGGACTGGAGGTGTAGCTCAGAGATAGAATGCCGCTGGGTTAAATCTCTAGTACCATAGTACCACTCACACACACACACACACACACACACACACTGAAAAACTGGGCGTGGCGGTGCATGCTTGTAATCCCAGTACTTGGGAGGCTGAGACAGGAAGATTGCAGGTTCGCGGCCAGCCTCAGCTACTTAGTGAGATCCCCTACAACTTAGTGAGACCCTGTTTCCAAATAAAGAATAAAAAATAGGACTGGGGGTGTAGCTCAGAGGTAGAATGCTCCTGGGTTCAATCCCCAGTATCGCAAAAAAAAAAAAGAATATTTGAATGTGATTCAGTTTGGTCCTTAAGCTTCCTCACTATTGTACCATCTCATAAATAAGCATATTTAAGAACCATGACTCAATAAATGGAACACCGTGTTCCCGTAGCCTGATTTGCTTCTGTGCTCCTTCTTCTCCTGCTATTTAGGGAAGGTTTCCCACAGGGCATTAGGTAACATAGCTTTTGTACATTATTAGTTCCCACTGTTGCTTTCCGCCAGTCTCAGGAATAATCATTTTTTAATTTCTCAGCTCTTGAGACAATTATGCTAATAAAGCATCTTACTTAGGTCTATCCTGAAAAGGGAAGAGGTTAAGACAGTTATTTAGGCTGCCATTTTTGACTTGCTGGGGAGTGGTGGCCCCTCGGTAATAAATGCTTCCTTCCTTAACTGAGTCTGGTCTCGGACCCTTTGTCCCAAACATGGGGTACAACATTTGGAGGCCCCAGCGAGATCTTACAGAGATCCCACCCAGGCCTTGGATGGTGCCCCGGGGACCGGAGCCTGTCCCCGTTTCAATGGACAACACTTGGCGGAGGTGTCTGGTCTAGTGAGTTGACTCGTCTGAAGGGGGTCAGGGTTGGTTGGACACAACCAGTAACCCTGGTCTCCAGAAGTCTAGGGAGATGTTCCTTGGCCTTCTGGTCTGGTTTCTGTCTGAATTCCAGGATTGTTTCGTTTTTTATTTTTTTTTATGTTTTTATTGGTGCATTGTAGTCTCACATCACAGTGAGTATCAGTTTGGTGTTAACATACATGCACACAGCTCTTGGTGTCCCTCCCCCCGCCTCCCCCCCCCCACATGTAGTGGGGACACAAAAGGGATTGTTTCGTTTTTAAGTCATGTATGTTTTTTTTTTTGCTTTATTTTTGTCTATGTTTTGTCCGTTTGTTTGTTCACCACACCGACCATGTGGCCAGGCCAGGCAGCAGCAGCCAAGGCTGCCGAGTGTTTTGTTTGTCTGTTTGTCTTTTCAGTAGGGGCTAAACATAGGGACTAGTACCCTAATCATTTTTTGTTTGTTTGTTTTGTATAGTTTGTCTTAATTACGTTTTTTTCTTTTTTTCTTTATCTTAAAGTGTGCAAAAGTTACAAGATTATAGGTAATTCAGTATCTATCCCTAAAAAATTATCCCTGAGTACATATTAAATAAATGAAAAGCAAAAGATTTAGAATATAAGAAAAAACTTTTAAAAATTCAATGCTGTGATAGTTGGTTTGGTTTGTCAACTTGACCCACCTAAGATCATGTGACTTTGGTTGTGTAACAGCAGATTGAATCGGAAGTCCTGCCCTAAATGTGGGTAGCAGGGTTCTGATCGGTGCAGGACTTAGATAAAAGAAGGAGAAAGCCGCGTAGAGGGAGCCGCGACTCTTCCTGAAGAAAATGCATCTGCTCTCGTCTGAGATCGTCGGTCTCCAACTTTGCCGTTTCCTTGAAGAGCTTCTTGATCTTCTGTTCTCATCTGAGGTGTCCCAGATGCCCGTGGGTCCTACTTCTGTTATAGTGCCTTCTGTCCCCCAATGTGAACCTATGGCCTCATGGGGTGTACCATATGATCAGTTGACAGAGGATGAGAAAGCTCGGGCTTGGTTTACAGATGGTGCTGCGCGATATGCAGGCACTACCCGAAAATGGACAGCGGCAGCCCTGCATCCTCTCTCTGGGACATCCCTGAAGGACAGTGGTGAAGGGAAATCTTCCCAGTGGGCAGAACTTCGTGCAGTGCACCTGGTTGTGCACTTTGCTTGGAGGGAAAAATGGCCAGATGTATGTTTATATACGGATTCATGGGCTGTGGCCAGTGGTTTGGCTGGATGGTCTGGGACTTGGAAAGAACATGATTGGAAGATTGGCGACAAAGACATTTGGGGGAGAGGTATGTGGATACATCTCTCTGAATGGGCACAAAATGTGAAGATATTCGTGTCCCATGTTAATGCCCATCAAAAGGTGACCTCAGCAGAGGAGGACTTTAACAATCAAGTGGATAGGATGACCCGGTCGGTGGATAGCAGTCAGCCTCCTTCCTCGGCCACCCCTGTCATTGCCCAGTGGGCTCATGAACAAAGTGGCCATGGTGGCAGGGATGGAGGGTATGCATGGGCTCAGCAACATGGACTCCCACTCACCAAAGCTGATCCAGCTACAGCCGCTGCTGAATGCCCAATCTGTCAGCAGCAGAGACCGACGCTGAGCCCCCAATATGGCAGCATTCCTTGAGGTGATCAGCCAGCAACCTGGTGGCAGGTTGATTATATTGGACCCCTTCCATCATGGAAGGGGCAGCGCTTTGTCCTTACTGGAATAGACACTTACTCTGGGTATGGATTTGCTTTCTCTGCATGTAAAGCTTCTGCCCAAACTACCATCCGTGGACTTACAGAATGCCTTATCCACCGCCATGGTATTCCACACAGCATTGCTTCTGACCAAGGATCTCACTTCACGGCCAAACAAGTGTGGCAATGGGCTCATGCTCATGGGATTCACTGGTCCTACCACGTTCCTTACCATCCTGAAGCAGCTGGTTTGATAGAACGGTGGAATGGCCTTTTGAAGACTCAGTTATGGCGTCAGCTAGGTGGCAATACTTTGCGAGGCTGGGGCAAGGTTCTTCAGAAGGCTGTATATTTTTTGAATCAGTGTCTGCTCTATGGTATTGTTTCCCCTATAGCCAGAATTCACGGGTCCAGGAATCAAGGGGTGGAACTGGGAATGGTACCACTCACCATTACCCCTAGTGACCCACTAGGAAAATTTTTGCTTCCTGTCCCCACAACCTTATGTTCTTCTGGCCTTCAGATCTTAGTTCCGGAAGAAGCAGGAATGCTTCCACCAGGAGGCACAACAATGGTTCCATTGAATTGGAAGTTAAGACTTCCCCCTGGCCACTTTGGCCTCCTCATGCCATTAAATCAACAGGCTAAGGATGGAGTTATGGTGCTGGCTGGGGGTATTGATCCAGATTACCAAGGGGAAATTGGACTATTACTCCACAGTGGGAGTAAGGAAAAGTATACCTGGAAAGCAGAAGATCCCTTAGGGAGTCTTCTAGTATTGCCATGTCCTGTTATTAAAATTAATGAAAAACTGCAACAACCTACTCTGGGCAGGATGGCAAATGTCTCAGACCCTCCAGGAATGAAGGTGTGGGTCACCCCTCCGGGTAAAGAACCAAGACCTGCCGAAGTACTGGCTGAAGGTAGGGGAAATACAGAATGGGTAGTAGAAGAAGGTAGTTATAAGTATCAACTACGGCCACGAGACCAGTTACAGAAATGAGGATTGTAATTGTTATAAATATGTTTGTGTATAAATATATATATTAATATATATATATTTATATATATTAATATATATATTTATATATATTAATATATAACACACACACACACACACACACACACATATATATATATGTTAAGCAGATATCTCTATGTTATTTTCTCCCTTATTTCTCTATCATGTAATATAACACTGATGGACTTTATATCAATATTGAAGTATTAGGAATAAGTATCACTCAAAAAGCCCTACCTTCTATTCAGGGGAAGTGACCGGTGCATTTCTGGTTGTATGTGGGATAGCTTTATCATGTTAGGCGAGATTCTGATATTGTTATTCTATTTATTTGATGATTAATATGATTTAAAAAGACAGGGTTAGGAGTCAAGTTGACAAGGGGTGGACTTGTGATAGTTGGTCTGGTTTGTCAACTTGACCCACCTGAGATCATGTGACTTTGGTTGTGTAACAGCAAATTGAACTGGAAGTCCTGCCCTAAATGTGGGTAGCAGGGTTCTGATCGGTGCAGGACTTAGAAGAAGGAAAAAGCCGCGTAGAGGGAGCCGCGACTCTTCCTGAAGAAAACGCATCTGCTCTCGTCTGAGAATGTCGGTCTCCAACTTTGCCGTTTCCTTGAAGAGCTTCTTGATCTTCTGCTTTCGTCTGAGATCGTCGGCCTCCAGCCTTCGAAATGAAACTTCACCATCGTTTCTCCAAAGAGCTTCCTTATCTTCACATTTTGGACTGGACTGAATTGGTGGTTGCTTCAATCCTAAGGCTCCAGCTCTTAGACCACCCGACCAGCTACTGATTCCTCTGATTCTTCACGTGCAGTCGAAACTCAGGACTACATTGTGAGCTGATCTAATAAATCCTTTTTTTTTTCATTCTGTGAATTCTGTTGATCTAGTGAACCCTGACCAATACAAATGCCTGGCAAATTAAAGCTATATGGTACCAAAATTAGCTTGTATAAAAGAGCACTCATATAAAAGAAATGGGTCCAAATATTTTTTGTTATTGTTCACATGACAAGTTTTTAACAAATAAGTTTTAAGTGTGTTGGTAAAATAAAAGTAAAATGTTGTGAAAGGGATTAACAGATTTTTCCAGGATAGCTAATTAATATTATATTGTCTGTTTAAATTACAATGTCCATTGTTTGTTTTTAGGATTTTTATTTTGTTAAAATAATGACTTAAAGTGCTGACTGGCTATTAAAATGGGTAAATTAGATAAATAAGTAAGTTTTTTAAAGTGGTTTATCTTTAAAAATAAATCTAGATTGTGTTTAAATAAGTTAAAAGCTGAACATCGAACTGCTAAATATGATGTAATCTTGGCTTAATATCAGCAAAGGACTATATTTGAGTCTATTAAATGTGTTTTTATGTCAGGGGCAGTTTAAGATTATATTCTTTAGGATTACTAACAAGGGTAATAAGTTTCCTGCCAGAGGCTTCACCTAGCTCCATGTGTTTGGAACTGGGTGGCACCATCTTGGGTCGCACATGATTACTGGGTGACGCCATCTTGGTTCCCACGTAACTCGGTGGCACCATCTTGGGTCGCATATGGTTACTGGGCGATGCCATCTTGGTTCCCACGTGACTGGGTGGCACCATCTTAGATTGCATATAGTTACTGGGTGACGCCACCTTGGTTGGGGTTTTATTAGCTGCCGGGAGAGGCCCTCCTTTGATTATCTCAGTAGGGGGGAGTTATCAAAAGCCTTATTTTCTTATCACTAGTTTTAGCCAAAAGCAGTCTTTAAGGACATCGGCCTGCTCCTGTGTTTTTCATATTTAAAACAATGAGGTTTTCTGCTTAGTGACATTTATTTAAAATTTTTATTTACAAAAGGTTTTTATAAAAATAATCTTTTGTGCTTGCTGTCTTTGATTACCTAGCAAGCTGCATTTTAGCAAAATCAGGGTTCATAACTTTGGGTTACTATATTTGACAACATACCTGTAACCATAGATGTATATGTATCTGAAAGCTAAATATACTATGTATCTAGGTTCATCTAAATATTTTATAAAAAGCTTATAAAACTAAAGATGTATGAGTTTCTTATACATGCAAGCTAGCCAATGGGTTTTAAGTAATCTCTTTATGCAATGTGTGTTGTATTTATACCTTGAGTTACTAAACTTCTGTCATCTGTTTAGTACCATTCAAAAATTCATCACTAAGACCTGGTTTACATCTGTTTGCCTTGACTGAGTAAGTGATAAAAAAATACAACTATCTACCAAATAATAAGCTTATTTCTGATTATTAATGCTGTTCTCTAAGCATAGAAAAAGTCTAAAACTCTTCTGTGATTTTTGTCCTAGGCTGTCAATCTACATAGAATTGTAATTATTGTTATCTTACTGAGCCACAAATTCTAAATTTCATTCCCATGGTTAAATTAATATATGTTAAGGTTATGTTATGGTCAAGTTAATATATATTAGATTAAGGTTATGTTATGGTTAAGTTGATATGTATTAAGTTAAGGTTATGTTAAGGTTGAGTTAATATGTGTTAACTTCTCTATAACTATACTTTAATTATTACTGGCTCCTTTATAAGCTAAATATATTCATGTTTCCTAAGCATCTTCTAAAATGCAAAACTTGAGAAAATACTATCAAAATTGTTGATAATTTTTTAAAGGTTTTATATTTGTGTATCCCTAAAGTATATTATGATCATCTTTAAGCAAAGATAAATAGAAATGATAAAATACTTGGCATTCCAACTCATGCCACTGATTTAAAAAATTAGGTAATTATATATGCATGTACTTCATATGTAATTATATGTATAGTCAAATTTTAAAAAACAAAATATATTAAGTACATGTTCCTTTTTCTATAACTGAACTAGTCTAGTGTTAAAAATTGTGTCAATTTTCAGAGGACCCTGATATATTTATAAATGGGTTTTAAAACTTGGTTATTGCTGGGCGTGGTGGCGCACGCTTGTAATCCCAGTACTTTGGGAGGCGGAGACCGGAGGATACGGGTTCGCGGCCAGCCTCAGCTCTTTCTCTTTCTCTTTCTCTCTCCGTCTGTGTCTGTCTGTCTGTCTCTCTACTTAGTGAGGCCCTCTGCAACTTCATGAGACCCGGTTTCCAAATAAAGTTTAAAAAAATAGGGCCGGGGGTGTAGTGTGGAGGTAGAACGCCCCTGGGTTCAACCCCCGGTACCGCAAAAATAAATAAATAAATAAATAAATAAATAAATAAAACCTGGTTATTATGTTTGGTCTAACATGGGTGGATCTTCATGTGATCCTCTCCACTTATTGCGCTCCTGGAGAAAAAAGCTCCTATACAAACAGCAAAGATATTTGGTAATAAAATCTATGTCCAAGACCAGAGGCAGCCTACAGGAAAGAGGCTCTCCCTGGCAAAACCTTAACTAAAACTATCAAAGCAAGAGTGAGGACCTTAGCAAATGGAATCATATGGCCACATGTTTAATTAAAGAAATGAGGAGATGTGTAAATAAGGCAGTTAATTATGGTGAGAGCAGTAACACAAAAACCGAACGAAAATCCTGCTATATTTCTGGGGCGTTTAACTAGGAATCTTAGGAAATATACTCACCCAGAAGCAGGAAATGGGACCTCAGATTCCCATTGATCACCTTTTAAATTTGGCCTTTGGGGCTGGGCGTGGTGGCGCACGCTTGTAATCCCAGTACTTGGGAGGCTGAGACCAGAGGATCCAGGTTTGCAGCCAGCCTCAGCTACTTAGTGAGGCCCGCCACAACTTTGTGAGACCCGGTTTCAAAATAAAGTATAAAAAATGGGGTCAGGGGTGTAGCTCGGAGGTAAAACGGCCCTGGGTTCAATCCCCGGTACCGCATTTGGGGTTTTCAACAACCGAGACAAGGTAGATGAAATTAAAAGCCAGAAGAGACAAATAAAGGCATAAGGACAAGCCCACTTAATTGCCCTGGCATTGGGTAATAAGCCCTTGCCTTCTCAGAGATCCCAAAGGCTCTTGCCAGAGAGAGGGAAGGAAAGTCGAGGCCTGGCACCTGCCATTATTGCAAAGAGCCTGGGCATTGGGTCAAGGACTGCCCTAGCTGGGAGTTCATCTGCATCTGGGATGTGGCCCCTCTTTAAAGAGGAAAAACATTGGAAGTGTGATTGCCCTTGCCTCTGAAGGGAAGTGAGGTCATCTGCTCCTATCATGGCTGCCCTCAAAGACTGAGGATGCCCATGGCTCAGCAAGGCCCTCTCTGATCAGCCCTCTAACCAGCTGGACAATAGAAGAGCCTGGGTAACTCTTGACACGGCAGGTAAAGATATCAATTTTCTTTTGGATATGGGAGTTTAATCCTCTCTGTGCTTGTCTCTCCTAGGCCTTTTCTAAAGAGACATGTATTGTAATTGGGGTTGATGGCACCCACAAGGCCAAAAGATTTAACTTATAGATTTAGAGAGTTAATCTTTACCCGAGCCTTCTTAGTTCTCCCAGAGTGTCCCACAGCTGTTAAACTACAGGGACACAAATCCTGGATTTATATTTCAAGAATTAAACCTGTGCCTCTTGAGACTTTACAGAATCAAGACTCTGAATTCAGGAATAAGCCTCCAGATGCTAAGACCTGTGAACGCTATACCTGTAAGCCTTTAAAAAATTCAAAGGTGTTATTCAAAACCCAAAAGACTGAATCAGGATAAGTTTTATTTTTGTGCTTTTTCTTTATAACTATTAACAATTGTCTGTTATGTCTATCCAGACTGAAAGATGTCAACTTACTTGTCTTCTAATTTCTACATCATTCTTCTAGGGAAAAGCAAACTTTCTCCTGGACTGGGCACTACAATATACCAGAGATAATGATAAATGTGCCTGTTTAATTTATGGGCGGTACTCACCTCCAGCTCATTTGGATTACCTTGGTAGGTGTCGCTCTTTCAAGAAATATTTGGTTAACATCTTGATGGGATAAAATTCTCATCTTCTTAGCCAGAATACTTTATAATGGAATGCTTTTCTGTTGTTTAAATTGTGTTGTTGGTGGCTCATATCTCATATGTTTATGCCTCTTTTCCAGAATATCAGAGGATGCCAATCAAAAACCCTGGCTTTCCTGCGTCTCCTTTAGATCAGTTAGGATGAGACTTGGCTCCCTTAGTAGGCAGGTTCTGCAGTCCCTTGTCAGCTGAGAAGAAATTACAGAAGGCAGACCTTCGCCCTTCAGCACCCCCTTTAAAATTAAGGGGCCAAAGTCTCAAGGGGGTATAAGGAGGTAGGATAGAAGAAATATTAGGTGGAAAGGAGACATTGGGAAGAAAAATAGATTTGAAATTTTGAGAGTTCATGATCTGACTCCACCCTATAGGGTATATCCAGTCAGGCAGAAGCCTTAATAAGTCCACACCCTTAATCAGTCCTCTCCACACCTGAGATACTTAATGTAAATAGGATGGGTGAGGAGGACAAGGGTCACACCCCACCACTAATCTGTTGTCAGGGAAACCTGAAGGTTAAGAGGAAGGCCTGCCCTCTTCTGTGAGACCCTACCTCCTCCCTTTGCTAGGACCCATCTCTGCCATCTGCTTGCATTAATAGGACCTTGTTTCTTCAATCGCTTAACTAATTACCTTCAAAAGAGGTTACAATTAATCAAACTTATGGTACTTCATAGCCCAGTCTATTACCTACCCATACCCCAGGAAGAACAAACAAAAGTTTTTTTTTCTCAAGGGTTTGAGAAAAGGTAAATATCAGGAGTAGGGAATGTGATAACATGCCCTAAAAGTAATTTTTTAGCCTCGTTTTCTACCCTAAAATTAAACTCCCTGCCCTTACTGCCCCAAGGAAAAAGCCAGTCCCCCAAAGATGAAACCAGTTCCTGCCCTTATCACCACACCTCGCAGCCCACAGCCGCAGCTCCGGGCTCCGGCCGGCCAGCACAGACTGGACTTCCAATACGATTCCGATGCAAGCAAGTGTCACTTCCGCCCAGACCAATCTCCGACCCCTGCCTGGGTGCTCAGACCACACCCCTAGACCTACCCCCTTGCTTCTAAATAAGGAAAATTTACTATGGTTGGTCAATTCTGAGCATACCCCGCGAACTCTGCTTGCTCTCTATAAAAGGAACCGGTGAACTGTAGAAGAGGCTGCCATTTTTTTGACTTGCTGGGGAGTGGTGGCCCTGAGGTAATAAATGCTTCCCGCCTTAAAAAAAAGACAGTTATTTAGAACTTGCCAGAAAGATGACCTTAGAATTCAGAATGCCTGGGGACCCATATTCCCTCCCCAACAGCAAATAGAGCAATAAGAAGTTACTTACTTCACCACCACCAACTCCCAGATCCGGGTCTCAGGGAAATAGCTCCATACTGTTTCCGGGGTTGGCTCTGGACTTTGTATATTATTGAAAGGCATCATACCGTTTATGGCTGCCAGAGGAATATATCTCTGGGGTACCTCTCCTGGAACTAGCATAAGAGAGAATGGCAGTGTGATGATGCATAGTTAGAGCTTGTTGGCCAGAGTTACTTGTTAGCTAGAGTGACTCCATATTTGTTACTCAAAATGACCCCAAACCTGGCCTAGAACAGGGAAGTTGGCCTGAGAAAAACTAAAGCAGGACATTGGCAGGGTAGTTAACCGATTGTACTATGGAAACTTACTGTGTTATTGTTATCTTCCTAACTACAGCTTGTTCTTGCTTCTGTACATTCATTACGCTTGGCGTACCTGAATACTATGGGAACCATAGGGGCTTCCTACTCCCTGCTGTGAAAACCTGCCATGGGAACCTCAGTTTCACCCTGAGCTTGTATTGTATCTCACCCAATATAAGAAAACGCTGGAGGACAATCAAGTACTGCACTTGGCTCTTGTGCCTGTGTAGTATTACTGGCCAGTAATAAAGATTCTCATTTAACACCTTAGGTGGTCTGATTGGTCTTGATTGTGATGCTACCTTGCAACAACAGTTAAAGACAATGAATCCATTCTTTTCACAGGGCACGGGTGACAGTAAGGAGCAGTTGTGTTCAGCTCTCCTTGTCTCCTGGGTATTGTAAAACTTTGGAGATAATTCATTGATCCCTCATTCTCTGAGCAGAGCGAAGTCTTCATCAAACCTGCAAATTCCATGTATTCTACAACTAGAGCATAATTTTATGTGAATGGGAGCTGAAATAACAAGATAACTGGGTTTGATGGGGGAAGGGTTGGTTTTCCAGGCGAGGGGAGTGTTGCCTGACCCGTAGAGAGACTGAGCAGGAATTGTGAAATGCTGTGTAGGAAATGTGGATAGCGGCTCTTCAGGAAATGGTTTCAATTACCAAGGGAAGGAGCAGAATTCAGTGATGCAAATTCTGGGTGCTATGTTGAAGCTTGAAAACTCTCCAGATAATAAGACTAGAATATTAGGTTTTATTCTATTTGTTTTATGGAAGAGAGTTATGAAGAACTCCAGATGCCAAAGACATGTGTTCCCAACAGGGACAGCGTTATGGTTCAAAGAAATCATTTCTGAAAGAGACACCAGCAAGCCACAGGAAGGCTCTCTGGCCCCTGTTGTGCCTGAAATCATGCTGATACGTTAAATTTGAGTTAGGATCACCATCTAGTATATGATCTGATATTTCAGAAATACCTTGTGAAAGAATACTTAGAAAGAAAACTGTATTTTCAGTAATTTCTCCTCAATAGTTTCTCAACTGGAAAAAAAACTTCAGCAGTAATTTCTTTAATGGATACCATACAGCTTTCCTCTGTGTCCTTCCAAGCAGTGGAAAGGACACATTGCTTTCTTATGAATTTTTTATTTTCCCTGTTTTTATTCTTATTTTTAATACTTAAGTATCTAACTGGATGATGCACCTATTGAACTATTTCCCATTTCCTACCCTAGATTTCCAGCACCCCCAATTCCTCCAGCTACTGCAGCTGATAAACCACAGCATCATGTATTATTTTAACTCTCCTTTTGGATGGTGGAATAGCCTTTCTATTTTTATTGTCAACCTGTCTATCCTTCCAGTCTCTATAAAGAAGTTCTGTTCTTTTTTATTCCATAGTTAATGAACTCTACTTGTAATGCCTTTGAGTTCAACCACTTCCCAAGACAAATACGATCATCTCCCCCCCACACACACACCTGTTTCTATTTCCCATTTGATGTGAAAATGTGTTGCTCTCTGGATTGACTGATCCACTTGTATTCTTTTTCATTATTGATTACAAAATTGTTCCAATTGAATGTTCTGTTCGTGGCTTAAAATGAACTGCTCAATCTAGCTTTCTAATACTTCCTTTGAACTTTCATACCTTCAAGTAAAAAAAAATATGAAAACCTAAAGCTTTCTTTTTCTTCTATGTTTGGAGAAGCATCGTAGGTCAAATCTCTTTTCATCTGAAAAGCTCCTCATATCACTTGGAGTAAAAGTCACATGCAACGAGCCCCACACTGCGTCCTGTCATCGCTCTGACTTCGTTTCCAGCTGTGCACACTTTATTTTCTTTGTTCCGACCACAGTGGCTTGCTTCCTCTGCTTAGAACATTTCAGGCAAGCTCTCCCCTGAACGCCTCGGAGAGGCGCAGCAGTGTAGAGTTCAGACCAGGGATCTGAAGTGGAACTCTCTGATTTGAACCCCCATCCATATCTTAATTGTTTCAGGATCGACTGGCTGAGTTATTTGACCTTTCCAGGCCTTGGTTTTTTTTCACCCAAAAAATTGTGTTGAGAATACCTACCATATTACCTAACAATTCCATCCATCTATCCATCCATCCATTCATTCATCCATCCATCCATCCATCCATCCATCCATCCATCCACCCACCCACCCACCTACCTATCATGTCTCTCAGACATAGTAAGAACTCCATAAGTACTTCCTATTATTAATATTGTTTCTTATGGCTGTAATAATCTTCCAGATAGTCATGTGGTTTGTTCTCTTCCTTCAAGTTTTGCTGATTAGTTACTGAAATAAAGAATGAATGAGAGGTGTGTGGTGGGTGTGGGGGCACATGCCTGTAATCCCAGTAACTTGGGAGGCTGAGACAGGAGGATTGCCAGTTCAAGGTCAGCCTCAACAACTTAGTGACACCCTGTTTCAAAATAAAAAGAGCTGGGAGTATAGGTAGAATGCCCCAGGTTCAATCCTCCATACAAAAAAAAAAAAAAGAATGACTACTTTTATATTTGTAACTTCTTACCTTTTACTGTTGTAGGTAGTAGTCATTTCTAACATAATTTTAGTCTCTAGTTTAGTTTAATTATTGTCTCTCTCTCTTTTGGGCTCTAGGGATACTATTAAAGTCTTCTCCATACATACTGTTCTATACCATCAAATGCCTTGAGATCGTAGGGCGACTTCAAACAGCGGTAGGAATGGCTTCGTGTTCTTTAAATCATTATCAGGAACGTTCACAAGATTTCCCATTTTTCTTAGCTCCTTCATTTCCTCATACACGTGAGTCATTTGCATCTACCTATTTCAATCCCCTGTGGTACTCATCTTGCATTTTAAATGTTCTTTTTTTTGACTTGTATCATACAGCTGAAATTCTATTCTTAACAAACTCTAAAAGATTTCCTTGTCCCCACAACTGCATGGCTTTTTTCTATGTAACATGAGCTTTTTTCTATGTAACACACACAGCTATTTTCCTTCTCCTTATTCTGTTCTCCATCATTTACATAATGTCTTAATTCCATGACAAAATCCGATTTACCATTAACAAGGAATTGAAATTTGAGCTACCATTGAATCTTATACTTAGAGAAAAACATTCCATGGCCCTTTCATTTTTTTTTAAATTATTTATTTATTTATTTATTTTTTGTGGTACCGGAGGGCGCAGAGCGACTTCGGAGAGGCCGTGACTCGCAGGTGGGCGTGCGAGGCCGGGAGGCTCTGGGCTGGGCTGAAGCTCAAGCCCACCTGTGAAAACGGGGGCGAAGGTCAGAAAAACAAATTTCTGGATTTCATCATGCATTCACCTGCATTTTCTAAGCCACCCTTGCATTCGGCTTTATACAGCTTCATGGGGACCATCAACCAGACACCTCTTTGTACATCTTCCCTCCACTGTTGATTGAGAGGGTTTATTTATTATTTATTTATTTATTTATTTTTGCGGTACTAGGGATTGAACCCAGGGGTATTCTACTGCTGAGGTACACCCCCAGCCCTATTTTTTATTCTTTTTTTTTTGTGGTACCGGGGATTGAACGCAGGGGCGTTCTACCTCCGC
>PVJS01020624.1:0-32384 GCA_004027185.1 Glis glis | reverse complement strand
TTTTTTTTTTTTTTTTTTGGTGGTACCAGGGAATTGAACCCAGGGGCATTCTACCTCCGGGCTACACCCCCAGCTCTATTTTTATTCTTTATTTTGAAACAGGGTCTCACTAAGTTGCGGAGGGCCTCACTAAGTAGCTGAGGCTGGCTGCGTACCCGGATCCTCCGGTCTCAGCCTCCCAAGTACTGCGTACCTGGATCCTCCAGTCTCAGCCTCCCAAGTACTGGAATTACAAGTGTGTGCCACCACGCCTGGCTTCTCCATCATTTTTGACAAGGCTTATCTTCTAAACACCTTGCCTTGTGTCTTTGCCCTGCCCTGCCTGCATTGAAAGAAGAGTGAAGCTTTGAGAAGTTTCACACTCTGGTCTGAGACCACACCCCACATTCTGAGCTAACTGGTACAAAGAAGACTTTCATTCATTATGCAGACCTTAAAGTATTTGATCCCTATAAAGGTCTCTTGCCATCAGCCTTTTACAGTGGAGGAGAGTAACGAGGGCCAAAAACGATTAGATTATACTGCACCCAAGGGGTCTTTGTTAGCGAGGGGGCCAGTCAAGATGTGAATCCAGGCTTCTTATCCCCATATCCTGGCCCCTTCCCTCTACCATGTTGCAGGAGATGGTGCATTTGTAGCTGATAGAATGACAGGAGAATTTCCTCCCTGACGTTACCATTTTAGTTTGCTCATAGACAAAGACAATTAAGAATGGGAAGTTTGGATCCATGATACCCCACAGTAGCAAGAGACAATACAAACGAAAGTGAATTCTTGCGGGGCCTAGTGGTGCACGCTTGTAATCCCAGTACTTTGGGAGGCGGAGACCGGAGGTTCCGGGTTCACGGCCAGCCTCAGCTCTCTCGCTCTCTCTCTCCCTGTCTCACTCTCTCTCTCTCCTTAGTGAGGCCCTCTGCAACTTCGTGAGACCCGGTTTCAAAATAAAGTATAAAAAATAGGGCCGGGGGCGTAGCGTGGAGGTAGAACGCCCCTGCGTTCAATCCCCGGAACCGTAAAAAAAATAATAATAATAAATAAATAAATAAAATAAAAAAGAAAGTGAATCCTTCTTAGGGTGCTAGACGTTGCAGCCAACTCTTTGCAACAGGGGACTGATGCTTATTTCTTGTGTGCCTAAAATAAATAAAACACAGTCCATCTCGTTTCCTTTGATTTCAAGTATTTTGTGCAGTTCTTCCCCTAGAATGCTGTGACAACCTAGGGCTGCCGGCCCCAGCAGCAGGCTTCCTCATGAAGCATGAGTATTATGTCTCTTTCATAAGAATTAAAGATCCAATCTAGCCAGAGCTCCATCGATGCTGATCGGGGAGAGAGGCTTCTTCTAAAATAGAAGACACATGATTACCTTTTATGGGTGAGATATTCTAATTATTCAGTGGGGATTCGTTTCAGGTTACAGGATTTTTATTGGAAACCATTTAATTTTCAGTACCTGTCATTCCAAGTGGACAACGTAGAGGCACATGTAAGAATTACTGGAGCTCAAGGCCAGGCCCTCTGTCATTTGCATACACCCATATAATATAATTTTTATCTTCTTTTCACATAGGAAGGCAGCGGAATTGCCGATATCATCCACAGACTGCTGCGGAGCATATTGGTCGTAGCAAACTGTTAATAATAATAATGCAGGAAATTCAATTTTAGGAACTAGCTATATTTATCCACACAAGAAGAACTTTCTCAGATGCTAACTAGCGCAAATGAAGGGGAGAATGTGTATTTTTTTTTTCTCCTTCTCTTCTGTATCTTTACTGCTCAGCACGCTGGAAATTAAACCTAGTACATAATTTCCCAGAGCAACCAGATCATTTTAATAACGAATATTAAACAAAAAGCAGAAAAGATGAATCAGAGAAAAAAAAACATAAACAAATAAGTCAGCATTGAAATCTATAAGTCGTTCCGGTAATGGATGCTACTGGCTGATCGTAGGTCGAGTAAAGCAATTTGTGACGCTATTATATTTGGTTTAGGCAGCTGGGGACAGTCGCCAAATTCAGACTCCCAGGCCTGTACTCCCAGGCCACGCACTTAACACTAGTGCCTGAGAGATGCTGTGTGTCACCATTCAAATGAAGCTTGCAGAAGACACCTTCTCTCCAGAAAAAATATCACCTTGTCAATACATTTGCATGTCCTACGTTGCAAAGTTATTCTAGAAAATGACTTTTAAGATGGCACCTTAAGGCAGCGTCTTTTCAGCTGTTTAAGATGCATCCAGGCTTCTTCCTGAGCTCCCCCGGGCGCTCCCCACTACCTCCCATCACCTTCCATGCACCACCACCAGCACGGCCACGAGGAAACACCATCCGATCCCCAGGATGATGGGAAAGAGATGAAGGTTGAGGGAGTGAGAGGAAAAGAGTTGAAAGTGCGTTCAGTAGAAGTGGCAAGTCCACTGAGAATCTGCCTCAGTTCAAGAAACACCGAACAAATGGGTGGACAGGGGAGCTAATCAGCTCCTCTATAGGCTCTATAAAATAAACTTTAACATATCCTATAAACAAGGATTCTCCAAAGAATATCAGGGTTAGGGGCGCAATGGGAGGAAAGGGATTAACTACGGCCAGGGTCAGAGGACCCAGTACCTTTCTAATGAACGCACGTGTTACTAACAGAAGGCATCAAAGATTTTCTGAGTTCTCTCTGTCACCTGCTTTAAAGTCAACTCTGCCATTAAAAACTCTGAGCCAGTGGCCTATAGGTCTCCATAAAGTCCTGCGTAACAGGACCATCCCCTGTCACCAGGTCCCCTTCCTCTGTCAACACGCTGGGTGATCGCCAACCAGGACTGCTCAGTGCCCACCGCCTGGGAGCAGCGATCGAGGCAGAGTGATCGGAAGAGATTCCCATGTCGTCGGAAAGACTCATATTGGCATTTTGATCACAAGCAGCGTGGAACCGAAAGTTTTTGAACAACAAACCATTCGAGAGTGTGTAAGGCGCTTGTGAAAATATTCATGGCATAATTAGATAAATAACAGAACCAGTGTCTATTTTTACTTTGCGTTGATGAGAAGCTTTGCAGGAGAGACTGCTGGTAGTTAATTCTCCTTAACAACAATCTCTGTAATCACAAACCCCAATTAGCCCTGCCTATTCCACGCTATACAAACTATTTCCTTAGTGCTTCACATCACTACTTTGTAATTAGCTTTCATCTACACAAGCTTTGACTAAAAAAATATAAAAGAGTGTAAGTGATTGTACTGCCACTCAGTATTCTGCGAAATAATCGCTAGCGATTTCAATCAGATTAATTTTATCACCCGTATTAAGGAAAATTACCTCCCTCTTCACTCTCTACAGCTAAGGGCTATTTCATTTCCTGAGATGTTCATAAAGGCATAATATAAAGCAATCTGTAATTGTAAATATCCTTCCCTAATAACTTTGAGATATTTCCTTAATACATCTTTACATTTGGAGTTTCCGTTCCATAAAATACGGTAACAAGTGCTCTATTATGTTTTAAGTGCGTGCTGTTAAACTGGACAACTTAGTGCTGTCCTTCCTGTTTTTACATAGGGTTATATTTAACTTGCAGATAATGGGAACAAGGTTTAAAAGTGATGGAGCGGAATAATGGCGTTACAGCAATAATATATCTTGCCTTTGTGAAGAATAGAACTTTACAGCCCTATTTCAGGTCAGCCAACACAGATGCCATTTTTCACAGCCTGACGACTTTCACCTTCACCCAAACTCCACACCGGTCTAAACACCTTTTTCCAGCCAGGACGCAGACGCTTTACCTACTGTGTCTGTTCTTGTGGACACTTTCAGAGAGGAGCAAAAAGAGGGAAAAATGGAAAGTTGGGAGTGGAAGACCGATATTATACTGTCTGGTTGCAGATTCTCTGGGCACCCAGGAATTTCCAAATGCAACGTGGGAGCCCAAAGAATTGAGACGTTCCCAAAGGAGAGAGGAACCCCAGGGAAGGTTTCAGTCCTGGGTGTGCAGGGAGCTGGGACTTTCTTTTTGGATTGTGTCATCTCTACCAGGCCAGGAGCGGGTTATTGCTCTGAGGTGGAGGCTGTTGGCCCTCTGAACAGTGCACCGCAGCCCGCTGCGGCCATTCCATCAGAGTTGTAACCGGAAGTTGGATTTGGGAATTATTCAGGATTCTGAGCTCAAAAGCATGTCAAAGCTCCCACTGCTGTAGACCCTGGGGAGTTCATTTGAAACCTCTCTGATAATATTAAAATATGATTTGTATCCTGAACTACCTAACCACAGTTTCATGCATAAAAAGTTTACCGGCATCTAAAATCTGACATACCTAGACAATGCACACAATTGTATATATCTGTCCTGGTGGGCACAGGTCATTTAAATTTGCTATAGACTACAGGGGGTGGACTGGTGAGGAGGGAAAGTGCCATCACTCAATGCAGTGGACCTTGAATTGTTCTCATGTAGTCAGGCACCGGAGGGAAATGAAGTGTTTAGGCGGTTTTAATCTGCTCCCCTGCAGAAAACGCAGTGGCTCATGCCAGTCAACTCAAAGTATTCTCTCTCACTTAACACTCTCCATGCCTCTCTGTCTCCTGGCACGTTGGCACAGGTTGTTTTTGTTTTTGTTGTTGTTGTTGTTTTCTAGTTGTCATTTCTTTTTTTCTGCATATAATAATGGACCAAAACTTGGAGGTTCAAAATGGAAAAGGGAAATAAATGAGGTTATTTGTTCTTTCTTTCTTGGCCTACCAATGCAAGAGAGGACATCATAGATGTTCCTTTCTATGTGAAAGAAGAGCCAAATGGAGGGTTCACAACATCCATTTCCCTTATTGTTCCCCCAACTCCAATCCATGCTAGAGATTAATCTGGACCTCATGCATGTTTGGCAAGGTCTCAACCACTGAGCCAAACCCATCAGCCACTCCCCCCACCCAAACAGTATTCTGACTCCTGGTGGCTGTTGTAGGTCATGCCGCTCTGGAAGAAAATTGACATCTGGGGTTAACCTAAGACATCTCGCTACCCCTGAAGATGGGCCTTCCCCACTGTGGGCAGTGACACAAAACTCAGGCCCTGCAAACTAATTAACATCCTTTGCTTTACGTCCTGCCTGTCTCAATAGTCAAAGGAAAAGACTTTAACACATGTTCTTGTCTTGTATATTGCGATGTTTCTACCATGACGGACGACCTTCTAGAACTTGAAGATGTCATTGGCAATTATGAAGGAGATTCAGGCTTGTGTATTTCACAAGAAATCCCACGCCCACCCAGCCTCCTGGGAGGTTGCTGTTATTCAGCATTTTTTATAGTTAGATATAAAATGTCCCCTAAAGAGCTCATTTATTAATGTTTGGAGTCGAGAGAGTTGAGTAATGAGGGTTATAAACCCAGCAGTGGATAAATCCATTGTAATGGATTTGTCTGGGGTGTGGCCTAGGCAGATAGGGTGTGGGTACCTGGGGGCGCAGTCTTGGGAATTATATGTGGTTCCTCCTCCCCCTGCTCGCTCTCTCTTGCTTCTGGCCTCCATGATATGAGGAGCACAGCCCATGTGCTCTCCCGCTCTCTGCCTCCCACTGCCATGCTGAGATCCGCGGTCCCCGGCCTCACATGGACTGAACCCCAAACCATAAGAAAATAAATCTTCTTTCCTCTAAGTTCCATGGTCAGTCTTTTAGATTATTGCTGCAAGAGTGTTGGCCGGAACAGCATTCATCTGGAGATGTCAAGAGGCCACATCATACTAAGGTCTAACATAAAATCCCAACCATGACCAGTCAATGATATAAAATAATGTTCATCCTATTTTAAGTAATAAACTGTTTTCCTCAACACTACAGATGTTAATGAATGATGGAAGGTGAAGGAATTCAGGGCCAATAAATTATAGACACAGAACATACATGTGGAAGGGGGATAACTTTTCAACGACAGACAGATATCTCCAAAGAATTTTTACATTTTGAATAATTCATTTGTCACTAGTCTTCTTTTTTTCTTTGCGGTACCGGCGATTGAACCCAGGGGCATTCTACTTCCGAGCTATACCCCCTGCCCTATTTTTTATCCTTTATTTTGAAACCGGGTCTCACGAAGTTGCAGAGGGCCTCACTAAGTAGCTGAGGCTGGCCGCGAACCCGGATCCTCTGGTCTCAGCCTCCCACGTACTGGGATTACAAGCGTGTGCCACCACACCCGGCTGTCACTAGTCTTCTGGAGGAAGTTCACCTCCTGCTGTTCTCTCTAAAGTTCCAAAGTATAAGAAAAAACCAGTAGGCACATAAATGGTGGGACTGGGACACGAGTTCATACCTGTAATGCTGATAAGTGAGCATCCATGTTAACCAGAGAAACGTGTGAGGCTGCAGGTATGACCACCTATGCTGTCCTGTGAGGGAGGCTTGCTTGCATGGAGCTCCAGTTAGACAATTAAGATAAAGATTTTTGCAGCCAGGCATGGTGGCACACGCTTGTAATCCCAGTACTTGGGAGGCTGAGACCGGAGGATCCGGGTTCGTGGCCAGCCTCAGCTACTTAGTGAGGCCCTCCGCAACTTCGTGAGACCTGGTTTCAAAATAAAGGATAAAAAATAGGGCCAGGGATGTAGCTCGGAGGTAGAATGCCCCCAGGTTCAATCCCCGGTACCGCAAGAAAAAAAAAAAAGAAAAGAAAAGATTTTTTCTTTCATTTTGTAGAAAAATTTCTTTAAGAGAAAAAGTAAAAATGAAGAGTCAAATGTTCTCCCTCATATGGAAGCTAAGGAGAAATTGGGACACAGGAGGGACTCCAGACAAAGGAGAAACCTTAGTGGAGAGAAGGAGGGGACTTAACTGATGGAGATGGGAGGGAGGAGGAAGACTTGAAGAGGGAAACACCTCAATGGATATGATGTACATACACAAACTCATCTAAGACAAACACTGTACTGAGCACAGGAAGGTGGAGAGGGAGAGGGAGTGTGGTGGGAACTGGGGAAGGGCTCAACGAGCGCTGTGTGCATGTGTGCCTCTATCACCTGGAACTTCATCAAGATGCATGATTACAATGCACCAATAAAAAGAAAAATAAATATTTAAACATTTCTTAACCTGTGAATTTGTAAATCTTATATAGCACAGTTTAGTTCAGAACCCTCGCTTTCCAATAGTTCCAAAGAGTTGTGACAATCCTTTTCATAATTTATTCACTTCTCAAGCAATGACTTTTATTGAACACTTACTATATGTCAAATGCTACTCTAAGAGCCGGAAGTCAGAGTGAGGATCTTTTTCTTTTGTTTTCATTTTTTTAAAATCATACATGGGAAAGAACAGTGAGAATCTTTATTTCTTTTTCTTCCATTTGGTGCTTAGTCACTTTTGCAAGGCTAACTAACATGAGGAAGAGATGCAAAGTTGAAAACTATGAAATCCTTTTACAAGTTTTTGCTTCATGGGGGTGGGGAAACTCAAATCACCTAGCACACTTAAAATCTGCATGGTTCAATAATAAACATAACTAAAAATAAAAGATACCTATGCTGATTTAAGTCTTTCATTTAATGGGATATGTACACAATGGAATTTTATGCAGCCATCAAGAAGAACAAAATTATGTTATTTGCAGGAAAGTGGGGGTAATTAGAGAACATTATACTTAGTGAGATTAGTCAGTCACAAAAAGTGAAAAGTCGGATGCTCTCCCTAATATGCGGAAGCTGGGGAGAATAGGGCATAGGAGGGACTCCAGACACAGATGGAGAAACCCTCAGGTGAGCAAAGAAGGAGAACTAACTGAGGGGGATGGGAGGGGGGAAGAGGGAAACACCCTAATGCACAGGATGTACATATGCAAATATACCAAAGTCAACTACTATGCTGAGCATGAGGAAGAAGGAAGGGGGAGGGAACGGGGGTGGGAATTGGGGGAGGGCTAATTGACCATGGTGTGCATGTATACTTCTACCACCCTGAAACCCCTCAAGTTGTATGATTACAATGCACCAATTAAAAAATAAAAATAAAAAACAATAAAAATAAAAAGTAAAAAAAAATGTTGGATTTTATTTTCAAGTGACAGGATTTAAAAAGACCCAGGTTCTATGGAGATCTGTGTGGAGATTCCTCAGAAAACTGGGAATGGATCTACTGTATGACCTGGCTATACCACTACTGGGTATCATTCCAAAGGGATTGAAACCAGAAAACTACAGCAATTTATGCATACCCATGTTCATAGAAGCACAATTCACAATAGCCAAACTATGGAACCAACCTAGGTGTCCATCAATAGACGAATGGATCACAAAATTATGGGAAATACACACAATGGAATTCTACTCAGCAATAAAGAAAAACAAAATAATACCATTTACAAGAAAATGGAAGGACCTGGAGAGCATTACGTTAAGTGAGATCAGCCAATCACAGAAGGAGAAGGGCCATACGTTTCCTCTAATATGCGTAAGCTAGGGCGTAGTGGGTATACAAAAGGCTATAATGCACTAATAAAAGAACATAAAATAAAAAAAGACCCAGGTTCATTAGCAGCAGTACAACTTACCATTCCCCTGGCCCTGACTGGCCACTTGCCCTCACGACTAAGCAGGCTACTCTGGACTGGCCTGGTGTCTTGTATCTGAATTTAGGGAACTGAAGGAGGGCTGGCTGGAGCAGCAGTGAGATCCCACTTAGTTTATAGGCAAGACATGCTGATATGAGTCTGATCTTCATTTGAGGCACTGTCAACATGCAGCAAAGCAGAATGATAGCATAGAGACAATATTTATTTTAGCTAAAGGAGTAAAAAGTAATTGAAAGGAATAAAGAAGACACTGAGGCACTCTCTCTAGGCTTAATGAACTCCTATAAACCCTTTTTACCCCATCCAACTGGAGAGAAAAGGTGATTAAACCCCAGTCTAGAAGGTGGTGCTATGGGGTTCTGCAGGATGGAGGGATACACAATTCCAATTTTAAGAATGATGGGGAAAATCACTAAATATTCCATGACTTCCATTGGGAGCAAGTTACAGACAACATCCAGACTAATGGTTTCAAAACATTCTGCTCCTGTTATTCAGGGATGTATTAGTCAGCTCGGGCTGCTATAACAAAACACACAGACTGGGGGACTCGGACAAGACTTGATTTTCTTCCAGTTCTGAAGACTGGAAGTCTAAGATCACCAGAAGAGCTGCATGTGGTGAGAACTTCTCCCCCTGGGCTGCAGATGGTGGCGTTCTAGCTGTGTTCTCATGTGACCTTTCCTCAGGGTGTGTGCAGAGAGAGAACCAGCTGTCCAGTGTCTTATAAGGACACTAGTCTTATGACCACATTTAACCTTAATTATTTCCTGAGAGGCCCCATTTTCAAATAAGGCTCACTGCAGGTTAGGGCTTCCATCTAAATTCCAACACCTTCAGTCCATAACCAGGCTGTCTAAATTCTTCAAGTAAGACCACACGATGAGTATCTTAATCCAGAAACCATCACAAACTAGAGGTGGAGAGAATGAAAATACGCCTGGATGGATAAGTGCGACTGCATTGTGCAGTGGAAAAACTGCAGCTGCTGATTGCAGCATTTGTCCACCCTGACACTCGAGACAAAGTTGAGCAAAGTATGAGCCCCGTCCTCAGAGTGCTTCTGATCTCTCTCTCATTCACCGTAGCAATCGGTGTTCACAAACAATCTCCCAGGACGTGCAGCAAATGGAACTACGAGGTGGTGTCTCCATTTGTTTTTCCTCTATGTTTGTGTTTTCTGAAGATACTTTCTTGTCCCAGAATATATTTCAACAAAATCCCAGGAAACTGTTTTCTGAGAAAGACAAAGTGAGCTTCCCAAGATCCACAGGGGGTTCTACCCTGGTCCTCCACCGTGAAAGCAATGAGTACACAGTATATTCAGCCATTTTTGTAGAATGAGTTTGAAAAGGGAGAGGTGACTGTAGTCTATGCATAAATATTCCAAATAAATCAGTGTACAGTTCTATGGTCCAGCTAAACAGCTCCCTGGTGCATATTTTCCTGGTAGGATAAATCTTGATGGTTTGGTGTTTTGGAGGGGGTTCTCTGGGTTTTTGTTTGTTTTACTTTAATATTTGTTTGTTTGGTTTTAGCCATATCTCTTTGTTTTCACCCAGAGTAGTTGCTTTAGCATTTAAAATATGCATGCTTACCTTATCATGGTCTACCTTAAAATAATAGTATCCATTACTTATGTAGTGTGGGAACCTTTCAATAGACTGCTATTTCCCATTCCCAGCTTCTGTGCTAGTGTTGTCATGTAGGTTTATGTATGTTTCTCACCCCACAGTAGGTTTTTATTGCTTTTGCTGTTAGACAGCAAATTGTCTTTCAAATAACTGTACCAATCAAAATACATATTTTATATTAACCTCTATATTAACCAATTTTGACATTCTCCATTTCTTTGTGTAAATTTGACTCCCCATCTGGAATTTTTTTTCTTTAGTCTAAAGAACTTCCCTTAATATTTCTTGTAGCACAGTTCTACTGATGAAAAAAGTCTTTCAGGGTTTGTTTGTTTCAAACGTCTTATTTTGCTTTTATTTTGAACACTATTTTCACAGGATATAGAATTTTATATTGAACATTTCATTTCTCTCAACATTTTTAAATGGTTCACTGATTTTTTTTGGCTTACATAATTTCAGAATTGGGAGGGATTCACATCTTTGTTCTCTTTTACATAATGTGAATTTTTTTTCTAGTGGATTTCAAGATTTTTACTGTCTTAATGGTGTTTGGCAACTTGAGTACCATGAACCTTGGTGCGTACCATCCTTGGATTTATTTTCTTGGATCATAGTCATTACATTTAGAAATTATTATGCCATCATTTCTTGAATTATTTCACAAATACTTCTTTGGGAACTCCAAGTATATATACATGATAGGCCACTTAGTGTGGTCCCACATGTCTGTTTATTTTGCTACCGTCTTTTATCCCCTCTGGATATTTCCAATGACCTCACCTTCAAGTTTACTGGTCTTTTCTTCTGCAGCTTCTAATCTGCTATTAAGCTCATCCTAGAATTCCTCATATCAGATATTGTTTTTTTTTCATTTATGTGATTTTATTTGTTTCCTCTTTATTGCTTCCGTTTCTATCTCCATGGGATGGCTCATCTTGGTTGTCAACTTGAATGGACTGAGTGATGCCTGGAAAATTGGAGAAGCACATATCCATGTTTCTGTAAGGATATTTCCAGAGATTGGCTTGTGAGTCTGTGGACTGAACAGGGAAGAGCTCACCCTGAACGTGGCAAACACCCACATTCAATAGGCTAGGGGTCCGGATGGAAGAAAAAGTAGAAAAGGGGAAAGCTCCCACACACACACAAGCATGCTCAACGCTTCCTGTGCAGGTATGTCTTTTGCTACTGCCATCGCCCACAGGTTTCAGACTCCAGATTCTTCTGCCTGTTAACAGAATCTTCTGCCTTGTGCTCGCCAGGGGACTTCTGGGCCTTCAGCTTCAGTCTGGGGCTGAGTCACTGGTCCCTCTTGTCTTGAGGCTTCATAGACTGAGCAGCTCCTGCTTCCCCAGCTCTTCAGCCTGTAGACAACCACTGGGAACTATCCAGACCTTGACTGGTAAGCCAATCTAATAAATCCTCTCCTATAATTACATAGACATTCTATTGATTCTCTGGGGAACCCTGACTAATACACTCCAGTATTTTCATGGCTTCCTTGCAGTTTTGGAATATATTTATAATAGAACTTTAAATTTCTCATCTGCTAATTGCACCAACTCTGTCATTTATGTGTCTGTTTCTATCGGCAGGTTTTTCTTCAGGTTATGAGCTACATCTTCTGACTTCTTCAAATGTCCAGTAATTTTTACTGGATGTCGTACCTTGAAGTTATATGGTTCAATGCTTGGGTTTTGTGGCTTATATACATACTGTTGGATTTTGTTCTGGTGTTACTTGCATATTATCTATATCATTTAGAAGCTTGTTTTAAGATATGTTAGAGTGAACCTAGTGTATCCTTTATTGAGTGATAGATAATTTAGCCATATTTATAAGGCCTCACCCTGCTGGGGTCTCTACTGAATGCCCTAGATATGCAAGAAAATTCCATTACTCTGGTTGGTGGGAATGTAGTTAAACAACAATTTCTTCTTCTTCTTCTTCTTCTTCTTCTTCTTCTTCTTCTTCTTCTTCTCTTCTTCTTCTTCTTCTTCTTCTTCTTCTTCTTCTTCTTCTCTTCTTCTTCTTCTTCTTCTTCTTCTTCTTCTTCTTCTTCTCCTCCTCCTCCTCCTCCTTCTCCTCCTCCTTCCTTTTCCTCCACCTCTTCCTTTCCTTCTCCTCCTCCTCTTCCTCCTCGTTCTTTCTCTCTTTTCCTCTCTCTCTCTGCTCTTTGGTCCTCTGCTTTACAAATTTCAATCACATAAAACTACCTGAACTCTGATCATTTCTCAAAGTCAAAAGTTTCTCCCAGAAAGATTCCAAGACGCATACATTTTAATCCTCTGCACACCTCAAAGGCTATCTAAACATCTAGAGAATAGTTTTAAAGAGTACACTTAAAGAAAATCATAAAGAAATTATCTGAGAAATATTTGAATTCTGACATCAGAATCCTGTTGAAGGAAGAGCAATTAAAACAATGAAGTAGCTGGGCATGGTGGCACATGCGTGTAATACCAAAACTTGGGAGGCTGAGGCAGGAGGAGCACAGGTTCAGGCCAGCCTCAGAAACTTAACGAGATCCTCAGAAACTCAGCGAGACCATGTTTAAAAATAAAAAGAGCTGGGGGTGTAGCTCAGAGGTAGAATGTCCCTGGGTTCAACCTTCAGTACAAAAACAAACAAAAAAGTAAAGCAGAACAAAATGAACAAAAAACCCCACTGATACTTTTACTCTAAAGTGATTCAAGTAAATACATTTTTTTTAAAAAATTAAGAGATAAATTGGCCTTTTGACTTAAAGAAGCATTAATAGCATGGGAACTCTTGTGATGAGTGTACATGTAAAGGTCCTTATTACAAAGGAAATGACTATTTACTAAAAAACCAAGTGCAACTTTTTCTGATGTATAATATCAAAACAATAAAAATCCAATACTGGGGACTGATGACTCAAAATTCACAAAATGATTTTTTTTACCAAAAGCCATTGATTTGAAAGAGTTAAATAAGATCAAATCCTTTTAAAACACAAGCACCCAATTTACTAATGATTTGTACCTTCATACAAATCAAAGTAATTGCACTATTTCTGGAAATATTACAAGCAGAGAGGAAAATTTTACATTCATCAACCCATTTAAATCCATTTGGAACCCTCTTTGAGACGCATTAAAAAGAATTAGCTGTTTAAGGAATGAGTAAGGCTATTTGGACACAATTATGTAAAAGTATTAAAACACTCTGGTTTCCCTTAAATTCAGTAGTGTGATGTCCCAGACCTCATCTAGCACTCTTCTAGGCGGTGAAGCTGTCGTAGGTCTGACATTGGCCTCTGTTGTTTTATTTTAGCAAAGCTTCTGGCATCCTAAGAGCCCAGACCACTTTCCCCTTCGAGAAATATATATTATTAAGTGTCTAATTAGAAAGGAATCAAGGAATAAGCTGTCAGCTGAAATTTATGATTACTTACGAAATGTTAAGGGCCACAGCGGTTCATTTTAAAATGCTGGCTGTCACTAAGGCTTGCTTTCTTGCCTTTGGCTGCAATCACTTAACAGGGAGAAGCATTTCTGAGCTGCAAAAATAAAAATTGCATCTTCAAAATCACAGGAGTGATGCTCTAGGAAGTCCTTGCAAGACAGAATCTAATCATTCTGATGGGATTGGGTTGCAGTCCCACTTGTGGAGTCTCTGCATTAGAGGCCCCTGAAAACACTTTTTTTGGGGGAAAATGCAACCCTTTCCCCAAATTTCAAAT
Organism: Glis glis; assembly: GCA_004027185.1. Lineage (NCBI taxonomy): Eukaryota > Metazoa > Chordata > Mammalia > Rodentia > Gliridae > Glis > Glis glis. The sequence continues at coordinate 18,491 of PVJS01020624.1, read as the reverse complement.
GTCCTAGTTTAGTGGCATTACTAGACATATATGGCTTAGTCTGGGGAGGGGGGCAAAGTGCATAAGCGAGAAAGACGAGAACTGGGATCTGCGCAGGCAGACGTGTTTAACAGCATGCCTACCATTTCTGTGAGTAGAAATCATGCGGTTATAGCCCCGTTGGCCCAGTGGACAAGGACAGTACCCAGGCTCGTCCTAATATGGCTTTCTGTTAGGCAGCAACTGCAGCCCTCTCCCGTCTCCATTAAACACAGGCTACACTTTGTGGACAGAAACACACAAGGTATTGGCTTGGTGACTTGGCACCGGCTTCAATTTTGTTTGCCACTTGGTGCAGGGCATTTGTGCTCTGTCACGAGGCTGACATCTGCAGGTGGCAGACGGCGAGGCTGTGCACACAGATCACTGCCCTTTCAGAAGGGCAGCTTCGAGATTCCGAGTGGAATTAGCCCCGCCGATCGCCTCGTTCCACCTGCTCATAGAGACCCGCATAGCCACGGCCACTCACAGGAAGGTTTCCTGGGGTCTTAAACTACAGGGGTCTATGAATTTTCTTTTTCAGATGTGTGTTTTGAAATGAACATCAATCTGAACAAATCATGTAAACAGGTCTGACGCCAGTTACAGAGCTGACTTCTTAGTGCTTCCTATTTTCTGCATCTCATATTTTCAAGAACATTCCCAATTTACTATTAAGATATACTTTTATGCTTGGCACTTCATGACTCCATAAAAAGTCAGGGGGATTTTTCAAGATGTCAGGATGCTAGACAGAGTTCCAATGTTTGACAGATCCTTTGCTCCCTCAATCACCCCAATTTTTAAGGATAAAAAGGTTTCAGTTTAACTTTAGACTGTATGATGATCCAGCTTCATCCGTGGTGTAAAATTCCTTTAGCGAACAGCTTGTTCAGGTGACCAGATCACCTGCTAGCAACACCACCTCCTAGAGCTTCAAGGAGATATCAGCGTTCTTCATTTAAACCTTATATCATTGAATATGTTGATCTTCGGAAGCCAAAGTGTTGCCAGTATCGGGGTTGGGTTAAAGATGATCTTGCTGCCAGCCAAGAGATGTGTGTGTCAGTTGCTTATCCTTTACTGAGTCAAAATACAAGATCAACTTAGAGCTGGAAAGGTTTATTTGACTCTCAGTTTCAGAGGTATAGATAGTCCAAGGTCAGCTGACTCTAAAGCTCCTCAAATTATGGCAACTGGAAGCAGAGAGAGAGACAGACAAACAGACAGACAGGAAGCAGCCAGGGACAGATCTAGTCCTCAAGGCCACGCCCCCCAGTGACCCACCCCCTCCAGCCACGCCCCGCCTCTGAACCTTGCTACACTGCCAACACATGAGCTTTTCTAGGGGACATTTCATATCCAAACCATACCAAGGTGTTAGACTGCCCTTGTTTCTAGCATCTTTTCTGTCATGGAACATACCCAGGCAACAAATGCCCTTCACCCCACTTTTGGATCTTGTGCCTTTATTCAGTCCCCCCACTAGATGCACCCTCCAGTGAGTTTCCATTGCTTTCCAATCCCTCATTCTACCTCCACGAAGGCCTCATGGTCCACCATTGCCTTGAAAGGATCATGGACTTCTAGAGCCAAAAAAGAAAGGAGAGGTAATCTCACCCAAGCTTCCCATTTTACAAATGAAGAAACCAAAGAGTATACTGATGAAGTGGGGTGACCAGGGTCTCTGACAGCTGATGCCAGGGATCCTAACCAAAGGGGTGCTTTCCATATGTCAAGTCCGGGTCTTGCCCAGTGACCAATTATTTATATTTATATGATAACCTAAGTGTTTCAAGACCATGTCGGATTGCTTTCCAAAGCAAGGCTCGTTTGCACAGCTCCTTTGTGCTCTAATGGAGAGACAACTTGAGAAGTGACAGAGACCATACCAGGCAGGAGACAGGTATGGTCTTTGGGGACAGGAGCCACTTCTATTGAGATTACTACTAACTGCAAAAGGAATAAAACAGAAAGAAAGAAAGAAAGAAAGAAAGAAAGAAAGAAAGAAAGAAAGAAAGAAAGAAAGATCCACCAATGACAACCAATTCTGTGGTCACGAGAAATTGTGTCCTTTAGGGACAATGCTGTGGTGAATTATTTGCATCTTCCACACTCCACTGTAACCTTCAAAATCTTTCTTCATGTCCACTGGCAAAGGGAACAACACCCCAAACATGAAAACAAGTGTCTTATGGGAAGCTTGGAAAAACTAAGAGGCCAAGACATCCGAGGATGGCCGGAAGGGAAGGAGTCACCCAGGGGGCAGCTCTCAACTCAGAAGAAACCACCAAGCACTGGAGCAGGAGCTGTGGAGGTAGCAACATGAGAAGGTGTTTGAGGGACTCCCCCAGGCCATGCTGAAGACATCCCTGCTCATCTACAGTTGGTTCCCCTGAACCACCACATTGCTGCTGTGCCTAAGAACGATGACCTACCTCCTGTACTGGGAACACATGGCACAGCTGTGAGAGGGGACAGCCAGCCTTGGGAAGAGGGATACACTGCATTCACAGCAAGGATTTTCACTGTTGTTACTGGCATTGGAAGTTGTTCGCCTGGGTAGCCAGCCCTCCATCAAACATCTGTATACACATGAGATGTGTATGATTGCTCACGTCGATTAAGGGGCTATTGTATAGCCAACCTTCTAGTTTGGCATCTGCTTCTAGCTTTCTTTTCTCTTCAGAAGTCAACAGCAGTCTTCCTTTGTAAGGATCCATTTATAGACCAAAAAAAAAATAGGCTATTGGAATGCAGTATATTATCATTTTTTTTGTTTCTAATTCGGGAGCAATGGGAAAAAACAATGCACACATTGCCAGCAAAAGTGATCCCTCTGTAAAGTTAAGTAGCTCTTGCCTTTAAAACTCTGAATAATAAAACCACCCAAGGTCCCATGTCAAGCGCGACCAACAAACAAATTAAAAGCTTTACGCCTTCACACTACCGGTTGTAAAAGCCTCAATATTTAGGTGCAGGAGAAGCCATAGTTCCTATAAATTTGAGAGTCAGACACCTGATTTGTACATACAAATACATATTTTTGTATCCACAGAAACTTCTATGTGAAAAAGAATATCACACATGCAAACGCATTGGCTGCTTCCAAAAACTTGGCCCTGGAAGTTGACTATATTTTCCACCGGCAGATGTTGTTGTTGTTTTTATCATTGGAGACGCTGGTATTTTTACACATTTCAGAAAGGATCTCTGAAATCACGAATGCTTTCTTAAAACAAACTTAAAGTAATCATTTACATTCAGGGTCCAAAGCAAGGTAAAAGTAGCAGGCGGCACGGGATATTGGCACTTTAATGAGATGTCCTTTATCGTGTTCCCTAAGCAAATGCAGAATGATGTGTGATTTGCTTTTCAAGCCAGGTCACCTTTAAGAGCCTGGGGATGGCCGTCGCCACTGAATTGGTCGCCAGCCCTCGCCAGAGATGTCAGCCTGTGCAAAACCTGTGACAAAGGACCGAAATGACAGCACTCTGACTCACTCCTACATTGTGTTTGTTTAGGAAGGTCCTAGAAATTGTATTTCACCAACCACATTCGCTATCAACACACAATTATCTGGCTTAATCATGTGGAACAGTGGCAAATTCACCTGGGGCTTAAGAACTAATGACATTCTCGTCTGAGCTGCTTTAGTGAAATGGCCTAGCACCTGAAGCAGGAACAGCAAGATTGCTCAAGAAAATTTGGTTTTCTGTTTTCATTTCACAGCATAGGGCCTCTGTTCAAATCAACAAACACTCCTGATTAAATAGCTGTGGTAGTCGACTTCTTCGCACCCGTGTGCGTGGCTCTGAATGTACATCGCGCACCCCAACCTTTACAGGGAAGGAATTGTCTCTGGCTCGTGGCCGATGCATTGTCTTTTTCTGATGGCGAAAATGAGTAAATAAACTGGCACTGAATAATTTGGGTATGATCACAGTTATTAGTGCAGATAACCCCTGTACAGCTCAAGACAATTCCAAGACAGGAGCCCCCGCGATACACTGATACACGCAAGTATAAGTTCTCATTTCCTTTCCTCATCGGCAGCGCGGACATTAACATTCCGCTTACTCCTGAAAAATCGAGCCCCTATCCTCGGCCTTACGCCCCCAATGTACAAGGGCTTTGGAGTCACTGCTGAGTCTGCGGCTAAATCCCAAGGAGGGGAGAGGCCAATTTTCAAAAGCTGGCAGTGGCAAGGAATTGAGAGTTCAGACTTCCAAATGCGTCAAAGAAAGTGTCAGGTGCAGGGTTCTTCCTGAAGGGCCTGCAGGAGAAACGGCCTTCGCTTGGCAGAAGAGTAATGATTTATTTTCATTAGCATGCAAAGGTCAACCAGAAAGGCGTACCAAAGTCCTGGTTTCCCTCTCAGTGTGTGCTTTACACCAAATGTCCTTTGGTTTTATTACTATTTTCTTAATTGTTGTCGGATAGCAAGGTCTATGGGGCTCAGAGCTAAGCAGAACTGCAGAATGATTTAATTTTAGCTAAATTATTTGGTGTTACTGGAGGCTCAGTGCTGGGCTTCCTGTATCACAGCCCAAAAGCTGGCTGTATAGAGAAAACTCAGAAGTCCTGAGGTTTTCAGCTGTATATGTAGTTGCTACATGCTCTGCTCCTAATTCATCCATTGTCTCCTCTTCTGCCTTTCATCTCACCATTTCTACCTACTTCAATGCCAGTACTACCTTCAACCATCAGTAAATATGCAGAAATATGTAAAATAGGATAAGGAGCACTGAGAGTAGAATAATCATAATACAGATTGAGCAGCCCTCATCAGTCTGCAAATCCAACATTGAAAGGCTCCAAAATGGGAAAAATTTTAACATAACACCACAGGTAAAAATTTCCACAGAATCATTTTGTGCATAAAATTATTAAAAATACTATATAAAATTGCCTTCAGGTTATGTGTGTAAGGTGTGTCTCTGAAACATACATGCATTTCGTATTTAGACTTGGGCCCCATCTCCAAGATATTTCAGTATTATGTAGGCAAAAACTCCCAAATCTGAAAAATCCAGAACATTTCTCCTCCCAAGTATTTTGGACAAAGGAGACTCAACCCTCATTATAAACCCATAGCACCATAGAGTCAAAAGAGAAAAGAATGGGAAGAATGTAGTAAAGGAGAAGAATTAGCACCATCATACTGACTTGGCATATTATACTTTTTTAAAAAAAGTGAATATTTTTTTAGGAAAGGCTTTTTGTTGTTAACAGGTTAGAGTTTTGTTTTGTTTTTTAATTGAGCTCCAAAATTAATCTGCCTTAAAATGAAATACCCAATGACCTAAACAATAACATTACAGGACTCCAGAGGGGCAAATTCACATCACTATTCTCACAGCGAAGCGACACTGGGTAGACACTGGCCAGTGTGACTATTTCCATTGCTCTGAGACAAAATGTAATCGCCCATTGATGTCCAGATCAGGCGAAGTCACTCCACCCTAATCACAATCTGTGCATGGCTGCTAATCCTTGGGCGGCAGCAACAGCAGCAGCTCCTGGCTTCACCAGAAAAAAAGAAAAATGACCATCCTATAGCTCAAGAAATCAGCAAATTATGTAACATTTCTCAGAGGAAGTAGAAGCTTCTTGTATAAGTAGGCAAGCTTACATGTGAGGAACTGGAGCTCAGAGAGGGAATATTATCAGCTTAAAATTAAATACCTATGAAAAGCATGCCTACAACCCGCTTCGGTACTTTTCAAGTACTTCTGTGAGGTTTCTGAGTTGAGGACTGCCTAGAAAAATCTAAAACCATATATTAAGCCAACATATTACCTTTGTCTTACTAAAGAGTTCAATGCTTCACTACTATTTTTGCATTTATTCTAGAATCAGTCTGTTATTTAGAGTCATTTTTCCACCGGTCCTTCTACCCATCCATCAGTAATATTGGTGGATGTTTACCCATCACCCACTAAAGGGACGTGCAAGTTGGCAAGACACAATTCTGCCAGAAAGAAGACCATGGCGTGGGTGTTACAGAGATGTAGAAAAATAAAACTGGCAAGTTTTAGTTTGCATCATAATTATAGAGCGATATGGAAGGACTTTAGGCAGCAGAAATGGAAAGAACTTTATTTTCTGTTGATAGAGGTGAGTGTGGTAATGTTCCACACGAAAAAATATCACTAAGGGTTTCATTTTGGCTTCTTTGAAAGAAAAGATGGAAAATAGCATTCCAATGGGAGAAAACTGCTTTCATTCATTCATCCATTCATTTCTTCACTCCATAATAATTACTCTTGCTCTAGGCACTCAAGACAGCCTACTGGGGAAAAATGATAGGAAACCTGTTCTTGTGGACCACAAGTCCACTGGGGGAATCATAAAATTATCAAATTATTACTGAATTACAAATTGTGCTGAGTGGCATGAAAGGGCAAGGTGCTGTGAGACAGAATGACAAGGACAAGGTGCCACGCAGTGCCAGGCCCTGGAGAGGAGTTGTCAGGTAAGCCCAGACCCAAGGGATGAAATGAGAGATCCTTGCATGTGCGCAAGGAGGGGAGAGCTCTAGAGACACAAGGAACGACCCTCATCCAGGAGCTGTATGCTGATGCCTAGACCAGTTCAATCCCCACTATCCTTACAGAGTCTAAACCTGCAGCCCCCAAAGCATGAAGCAGGGTGGCAGGCCCTTGCTGAATTCTGCTTTGACTTTTCTCTCACTACTAGTTGTGCACACAGGACCCTGTGTGAGTCACTTCTCACCGCGTCCACTTCTAGACAGATGAGAAAAAAAAAATAGAACAGCCCAAATCTGATTATAAAGTAACAAAGAAATTCAGAGAAAGAAAAATGATGTTCTGGAAGCTATGGTTTGATCTCAGAGTTACCACACTCTTCTTTCGTCTTTACTACATAGTCTTATAGCAGAAAGGATCTTTTCTCCTTCCTCAGAGTAAAAATTTTACATCATCTCCCACCGAAAATTGAATCACAAATCCCATCTGACCATTCAAATGTACATAAAGTACTTGTCTGAAAAAAAAACAAAAAACAACAAATAACTTGCTCTCTTTGTTCCCTATATTTAAACCTTGTCTATTGTTCCATAATCCACAGGTTTCAAAAATAACCTCGTGATTTTTAATTAAGTAGGATGAAATAAAAATACCCACACTAATTCATTACTAAATAGAAGCACTTTACTCTCAACCTTTGTAGTATGTTTTAAGTTGCAGAAGGAAATTAATATTCATGATCTATAAGCTAAATGAGGACTGTCAGGAAAATACTAGGGATAATTTATAAATGAGAAAAAGGGAAAAAGCCAGTGCTTGCCAAGGTGGGAAAACTGGACTAAGAATACACAGAAATCTCGACTCTGCTCAGCTGCTGACCAGCTGTGCAGTCAGCCATAATCCTCCTAAAATCCCTGGATTTTTTTTTTTTGCCTCAGATTTTCCATCAAATGTAGATGACCCTAATTTTCCAGCCTCCTTTGGCAATGATAAAATCAAATGAGCTGCCATGGCTTAAAAAAAAAAAACTTTCAAATCATCTAACTATATACATCTAAGCTTATATACTGTCATTACAACAGAGGTTCCTTATGTCATTAAAAAGTTGATAACAAAAATGTCTATCAGTTTATGTGGAAGCAAAGTTGATAGAAATTTTCATAAGGAATAGAAAGAAACATCTGTGCACAGAAAATCGCACAGAACTAAGAACAAATCCACTCTTAGCTTGAAAAACATTCTCCTTACAAATTATCTCTAAAATATGTATCCCAAAATAACTTCTCACCCTTTACCAAAAAATCCTTTTGCCACTTGCGGTAAATTGTAAACACTGAACAGTCTGCATGTTTTTGGCAAAAGTTTCCAATACAAGGGTGCGTTATAATCTGTAAATGGTAATGCAATTCGTCTGGGATGAATTGGCTGAAAGGATCATAAATGAGGTTGGACTGAAGGACTTTGGATACCATGGAAGGAATTCAGACAGTATCTTTTGAGAAGGGTATCAAAAGTCATCAGATACTAAGCATCGCACAAGCTGATGGTTAAAAAGGATCTAAGATGATCCACTGGTCCCATTCTTGTAGATTCTGACTTAATAGACCGGGAAAGGATGCCAAGGACCCGGACTTTCACAAGCACCCCAAGGGCCATTGGAGGGTTTCAGAAACTTTGCGGTGAGCCTTGCAGAGCCACTAAAGAGATTCAAGCAGGAGATTGGCATAGTCTGATCTACACAAAAACCAAATGCTGTCCTAATGAAAGCTTCTTACTTGCAGTAAGAGATGGATTCCTGGAATCAAGGAGGGGGCTGTTGAAAATCCCAGTGATCGAGCCAGAGCAGCCCAGGCAATTGCAACAGCGCCTCTCAGGGTAAGACCTGGACACAGCATTATTAATGACTTCCAGGTCACCCCAAGGTGCAGCCCAGCTTTAATATGGAGTGTTACTAAATGGGAATCCTTGCCAAACAGGGTCACTCACCTGTTTGTCTCTGACAGGTTTTGGCTCTATCATGAACAGTCAAGACTCATGGGATTAGCTTTGAGTATCATCTCATCTGTTTTATTTATCTTCATAGATTTTTATCACTACCAAACATTTTAATATGCATTGGAATGCTTAAAATACATGCAACGCATAGGAAGGAAAATGGACACATATAGTTTATTTTTTCTTTCAGAATGGATATTTCATTAGATCAGAGACTTTATTTGGTATAGTAGTGCCTATATACGCTGAAAGATATTTTCTATTGTTATTGAATTGATGTTTTACATATATATATATATATATATATATATATATATATATCCTCAATTAGCAGGAGAGGAGAAAAATACTATCGTTTGCCAGTACAACCCTAAGAAAGCCAATAGATTTTTCAGGATGCGAAAGAGAAAGAAAATAAAGAAAGATTAAGATATCTTTGGCAATGATAATAGAGTGAGATCTTGTATGCAGAGAGAAAAGTGTCCAAAATATGGATCTAATGTTAATAATAATATGGGCATATTGGACATGAATTCCTCACCCATAAAGGGGAAAAGTTATCACAGATAGCCAATGATTATTAAATTTTATATCACAAAGTCATTTAAATAATACAAATACTCAACTCCATCTAAACTCACAACCTCTTATACCTCTATAAAACTACAGCCAAACACAAAAAAACCACAAACCAGCAAAATTTTATTTTATTTTATTTAACATAATGTGTTTAGTGTGATGCAGATTGTTATCTTGCAGAAACAAAAATGCCAATTCTGCATCTATTCGTAAAGAGTTGTGTTTGTGCTCTTATTTTTAATTTGTCCATTTGGCTTTTTATTTTGAGCATGATGAAACATCATCAAGCCACTCTTGTCAAATTATTGGTATTTTCTTTTTGAACAATAAATTTGTACATTTTATTTTTTATTTTTTTGGTGTTGGGGGTTGAACCCCTGGGGCATTCTACCTTTGAGCTACACCCCTACCCCTATTTTATTTTTTGTTTGAAACAGGTTCTCTCTAGGTTGCTGAGAGTCTCATTAGATTGCTGAGACTGGTCTTGAATCTGTGATCCTCCTGTCTCAGCCTCCCAAGTACTGGGATTACAGGCATGCACCACAACGCATGGTTTAAATTTGTACTTTAAATGTACTCCTTGAATTTAATAAGCACATGTGTTTAATCCTACACCTCAAGATAAAATATTCGCACAATGTAAAATACCAGTTTAAGCTCCTTGATGTGTAATAACTATGATATTCAATATAAATGTTATTTATGAAACTAAATATAAATGGTAAATATAAGTTGTTATCTGCAGAGATTGCATGCCCTCACACTGTCAATGTGGCAATATGAACAGGTTTACTTGAATGCAGCTTGAGCACTCAGGTCACCCACGGGCCTGATAATAGATAGCATTTGAGTTTATGAGTGTGTGTTCATAGTTAAATAAACAACAAAAAAAGATGGAAGCACTATAAAAGGCCTATAGTAGTTATGTCCAAGTAATAATATTATAGATTATTGGAATATTTTGCTTTAGCTTTCAAAATAAATATGCATTAGTTGAACATTAAACAGCCCTCCTTTTTTTTTTTTTTTACTAACTATCCATTAGGGTTCCAGAAAGTCTGAGTCCTACTAGCTGACTCTATAAGAAAAGTGCTATGAATGTATTTCAATGTATTGGAAAATATATGTATGTCTATATAACAAAAATTTAATAATAACTGTCTTTGGATGAAAAAAAATTCTTTTTTTTTAACTTTTTTTATGCTTTGATGCATGTGAAGGCCCCTGCCAACAGGGTTGCCAAAGATTCCCACCATCCAATGGTCTATTCCTTGTGTCTGCCATTCTCCTTGAATGTGAGCAGGACTCTGACAGATAGAATACACCAGATGGAAGGAATGCCACATTTGAGACTAGTTCTTAAAAAGATTTGCTTCCATCTTGGGCTCTTTCTTGCTCTTTCTTGAAGCACTTTTCTTGGGAACGCCAGCCGCCATGCTGTCAGGCAGCCATATGAAAGGTTTGTGTGGTAAGGGAACTAGATCCCCTGAGTGAGCTGAGAAACAATTCATGTTCTCCTTCCCTCCCCCACCCCAGTAGATCCCTCACTAACGTGTGCTGTTGACAGCAGTTTGCAGGGACCTTGAGTCAACATACTCAGCTAAGCTGTGCCCAGATTGCTGACCCACAGAAAGCGTCAGGTAATAACTACTCTTATTTGAAGACACAGAATTTTGAGGTAATTTGTAATATGGAAATAGATAAGTGATTTTCCATATTCAAAAACTAAACACATTACCTTTATGACCAGACAGAAAGTTCTGGCTAATTGGTTGGTTTCTCTTTACTTGTTTTCTCCCTTTCTTTCTTTCTTTCCTCCAGAAAATCATGGCGGGATAGGATTACTCAGAATGCCACAAGTAAACTCAGTGGCTTTTGCAAACACTACACACAAATTCCCTGTCTTCTTCTGATTTTAACTGGACCCGCATATGTCATTTCCCATTGTAAACTGTTGTTAAGATCTACACGATTTATGTTTTCAAGTTGACAGACTATGTAAAGAAATCTTGTGCTTTTGGAAAAGACTGTCCTGTTGACCCACATTGCTCTGACAAAAAAAAAAAGCCCCCCCAAGCCATTTTTGGAGTCACTAAGTAGAATAACCTTGTACTTGAATTTTTGCCTTGGAATTCCTCATCGTAAACTCAGACCAGCAATTTCTTAACAAGTAACCCAATGAATAGATCAGGTTTATCCCCAAACACTAAATGAGTACATCTATTCCTTGCTCTAGTCAGAGACACAAAAATCAGAATCTTAAAGACGGAGAGGAAATGATGGAAAGCCAGAGGGGAGCCATGTGATCAGGCATCTAAATGGAGGTATGGGAGCATGTCCCATCATGAACTCTCCAAGCGCCACTTCCTGCACAGAAGCCACTGTGTATACAGCACTTATCACCGATCCCAGATTCCATATGACAGGTCTGAATCAGGAATAATATGGTAATTTTCACAGTTACAGAGTGGAAAATATTTATGGCGTAGCAGCTGAATGTGTCTTTATTTCACATTCTAAGAATCATACCACAGGAAGGAAGTAAAAACATTTCGAATAAGATGTGGGCGAGCCCTAGAATTCCTGCCTCAGAACCTAGATAGCTTTTTGATAGAAAACACTTTTCCTCGTTCATCAGGGTTGCTAGCCTATGGTGAGCTTAATTAAAATCAATGGAGAAAAAAATTGAATACGGAGAAGCACAATTTGGGGCTCATGAAATGTAAATGAGTCAAAATATGAAATACCCACATAACCTTGGGTCATGGACTTTGTGCAGTGATCACTTTATTGATCCATCGGAAGCTCCCTACTTTCCCTCTCCTGCTGTCTCTGACAGAACTGGGGGCGATAAAGCCTTTGCTTTTGGAACTCTGATCCTGCATTGCTTCCTTTTACCCGGGCTGTCCCCAGCCTCCAGTCACCTCCTGTTCTGTTTCTCTATTAGCTGCTCTTTCACTGTCTCTGTTGCTCTTTCTTCACACCTACACAACAGAGAGAATGCCAGCCGTCTGCAGGAAAAGCTTGCGTTTGCTAGTGGCCTGGAACTGAACACATCTCTAGATTCCAAATAGGAACACATTTCTTGTTTTTACCTCATTTGGGCACAATTCCATTTTGCGCACGTGTAAATTGTCATAAAGAAGTAAACCGAATCACATACAAGTGCACTTAATTCAAGGTGACTGATATGCTTTTATTTTAAAGGGATTCGGTTAATAGCAAATGGGCAATTTACAAAAATCATTAAGTTCTTCACCCCTTCCTCTAACCATGTCCGTTAGCCTATGACTTTGAAGTTCTTCCCATAAAAAGAAAATAGATTCCTTTAACCCTTCTATTTTTATTGGGCCAATAGAGTAGAGTAGAAATGTAACCCTTCTATTTTTATTGGGCCAATAGAGTAGAGTAGAAATGTGAATTTCGTGGCAATTCCTTAGAGGCCTATGGGTTTACACCTTTCCAGTCTTGCATCTCTGCCGTCTATGGGTGCTGCTGGAGGATGAAAGACATGTGCGGCAGAGCCAAGTTCCTATCTGTCCAAGTGGAAGCCGGCCTGGATCATGCAATAGCCCATCCCCTGACACGTGATCAAGCTCCACCAAGATCAGCAGGGCCACTTAGCCAGACCCCAGCTGATCCCAGACATCCAAGCATTAAATGCTTTTAGCGAATGCCCCTGAAGCTTTTGTGGTTTTGTTACACAGCATTATGATGGCAATAGATAACTGATAGAGCAGTTGCAGGATCTATGCTCGCTAAAAAATAAAGCCTATTGCAGAGACTGATTTGACTACACTATCATATAAGTAGTGTGTGTGTGTGTGTGTGTGTGTGTGTGTGTGTGAGTGTGTGTGTGTTAGTTACAGAAGGAAAAGGCACAGTCGATGTTTCTCTAGGTGGACCATATCTATTTCTCTTACCTCAAGATGACACTGGGTAGAACTTGCCCACAGAAGGCATTCATTCTTTTACTCTCTCAACAATTATCTAATAACCACAACATGTTAGACATCATGGTTCTCAAGATAAATAGGTCATGATCCCTGCTCTTGAAGAACCTTCGGTCTATTTGTGCACATTATAAAATAGACTATGATGGAATGACTACTCTGTCTTCTCTTTTTAATAAACTGTAAACATGAAGTAATGTTTTGCTGTAGTTCATAGTTATTAAAATTTGCAAATACTAGCTTCAGCTTAATCATCTACAATAAATGCTCCAAATGAAAAAAAAAGACTATTTTTTAGTCCCTAACATCACACCTCAAGGTAAGATTCTCTTTAAAATATGAAACTCTTGACATTGGCAGTATAGAAAAATAAAGTACATGTCGCTCAGTGGGTGCCAGGGACCTATATTATGTCCTACCGTTGGTTACAGAATTTTCAATATTTCCTTATCCTTTTTCACTCATATGTACTGCAGCTTATAGCCGTGGTAATCATTTCCTGTGTTTGAAAAAGAGATGAAAGCATTCATGGATGAAAGCAAGTTGGATTTAATCTCCTTCTCTCTCATCCAGTGCACTGTACTGATCATTTTCCAAAAAAACAAGACTTAAGCTCATTTTTGTCATGACAAAACTAGTTTCATAATAATCAGATGGCAATTCCTAGTGTACACAATTCTAATATAATTACCAGGAGGAAATGTAGAGGGAGTTGCAGGTTTGAGATAAAGAAAAGCCTGTGAATTTTGTATTAATGTCTCAGACTCTCTTATTTGTGCAAGTAATCAATCTTTCGAGGAGTAGAATAGTAATTCTTTGTGGGAAAAAAAATGACAAGAGTCAGAGGAAGAAAGAAGATAATCTGAGTTCCATTCGGTACACAGCAGGTCAGCGGTGATTGACAAAGCTCATCACAAAACTATAGCTCACGGAGTAATCCCAGTAGCAGAGTCTCATTTGCAGCCGAAGCAGTGTTAATGACATGTTTAACAGCTGCTTGTTGAAGTTTGGAATCTGCATTAACCCGCAGAGCAGTGAACAGAGAAATGAGGGAAAGTATTGAAATCAAGCCTTCATTATTGTGACAGCCCAGGTGAAAGGGTGTGCAGAGGTTATGGAGAGGCGGGGAGGAGGGCCTGGAAGGTGGAGGGTTCAAAAGCATAGAAGGACCATCTCGGAGATGACAGGGTCGGATCAATAAACAGCGAGGACTGCAAAAGCAAACCAACATGCTCAACTCAGAGACAGTGAGGCAGGGAAGTCAGGCAACCACAGTGGAGTCGTGGCTTGGGACCTCAAATGTTGTGCTGGCGGTACAATCGCTATAGATTGACTCAGTATTAGATTCCGACAGGGGTTGTCACCTTGGGAAGACCAAGTGTCTTTGAGCTCCTTTACCCTCGGGAATATCACTTACTTACCCCACCTCCAAAAGCAAAAAAAAAAAAAAGGTACCTGTATCATAGTTTATTTTCTAGGTTTCCTAAAATAATTTTATTATACTAGTGTAAATGAACAACTCAATAGGTTTTCTTTGAATATGACTCTTTGTAATGGCCCATTTGTTCTGTGGAAGTGAACCTCTGCCCTTTTCATCTGGCAAGGACTTCTGTCACAGAGGGAGAAGAATATAGACATGGAAGAAGGGTCAGGGGGTTTGGGGAAAATCCCAGTTTCTCCATATTTTTAAAAGTAACCTTGGGCAGCTTATGCAAATGCCCCGGGTTTCAGTGCTCTTATCAGTAAAATGGGAATGATAAAATCTACCTTACAAGGTTATTGTAAAGATTAAAATAGATTGCATAAATGCCCCAGCACTAGTAGACTCTTTATAAAGAGTGTCCAGTATTTTTAATGGAGATAAATGTTATTAATGCCTCCGATGTCCCCAATCTGCCCAAAGAATATTATTGTCATAAATTGCGCCCCCATACACACACCTGTCCTTTGGTAGACTATCAGGTCTATGAGACTAGTACATTTTTTTTCTATTGTGTTCATTAATTTATCCCAAATACTTTAAAACAGTGAGCGACTAGCACACAATAACAACTCAGAATATATCTGTGGATGACTATCCCTGCCGTAGCAATCTGTGGAATGTTCTGCTACCCTGCATTTTGCTCCCATTGAAGTCTTTCTTCTCTTAAAAAAAGAAGGCGTGAGCTAGAATTCCTGGATGATAGGATCGCAGGACTCATTTCATCACCCCTTCATTTTGCAAATGACAGTGACAAACCAAGACCCAGTTTGTGTATCTAAACACAGAGACAGGTTGACCCCTCAAGGCAAAGCAAGCTGAAGACCGGAGATGTCGCAGCCTTACGGAGTTTCATGTGCAATGCTGTGTTCTAAACCCGCTTTCCCTTTAACAGAGGCAGCAGGCAATGATATTTCACGGCCATTTCCGCCATCAATGCGGGCTTGCTCACAAGACATTTTACCTCTCAGATCTCCTATGTTCTACTATGTCAAATGAGGAGATGGGAGAGGAAACCTGTTTCACGCAGTTTTCTGCAGAACTTAGTGGCTCTGGGTAAGTCCTATGCGGAGACACTCTTAACTCCCTTTCTATCTTTGTATTCCCATTCAAAATAGAAATGTTTGTATGTGCACACACACGTGTGTGTGTTTTACTGGGGATTGGAACCAGGGATGCTCCACCACTAAGATACATACCCAACCATTTTTATTATTATTTTTTTAATTTTGAGGCAGGGTCTCCTTAAGTTCCTGAGACTAGACTCAAATCTGCAATCTTCCTGCTTCAGCCTCCTAAGTCATTGGGATTAGAGACATGTGCCACCGGGTCCAGCTAGAAACCTCTTTTTAAAATCTATTTCATATTCCTGTTTTCACAGAGATTTGTTTAGGATTAAAAGTAGTCTCTGTGAAAACATTACAACTTTGGATGACCTCTGGAGTACCTTCCCTCCTTTCCAAGATGAGAATGGAAAGGACAGGGTCAACTCATGGGGATGTTGCTGGAATTAGACTATGACATCCACCTACTGCTGCTTCCCAAGGGGATAAGGGTCCCAACAGAGAAAAGAGAAAGGAAAAGGGAGAGAGGAAAAATGGACAGGAAGAAAGATCAGGAATGTCCAGAAAAACAAATAATAAGAAGAAAGCAAACAATTCTGTAGCACTTTCAAATTTTTGTGTCCATGCATTTCTCTATCATCTTGATCTTCATATCAATCCCATACTGTAAGTAACAAAAACACTGCCATTGTGCATCATTTAAGGACAGGGAAATGTGCTAAAATCGTGTCATTGGGCGATGTTGTCATTGTGTACACACCACAGGGCAGATTCACACAAACCTATATGGTATTACCTACTACACGCCTAGGCTGTGGGGCGTAGCCTATTGCTCCTAGGCTACAACGCTGTATAGCACATTACTGCACTGAATCCTGTAGGCAATTGTAACACAATGGTAAGTATTGCTATATCTAAACACATCTAAGCATAGAAAAGGTACAGTAAAAGTACTAGACAATAGGATTTTCTCAGCTCCATTATAATCTTATGTGACCATAATCATATATGCAGTCCCGTGTTCACCCAAATAGTGTTATATGGTACATGACTGTATTTCTGTGTGTCCTGGAGAGAAATGGAAACACCAGAGATTAAATTAATGTCCAAGGTGATATATGCCACCAGTACTAGCATTGTGGGAATGTCATACCAATCTCAATTCCTTTCTACCTAGTACAATAGTTTCTCCTTGTCTGTGGTTTTGCTTTCTGAAGTTTCAGTTACCAGCATTCAACCATGGGCTGAAAATAATAAATGGAAAATTCCAGAAATGAATAATTCATAAGTTATAAATTGCATGCCATTCTAAGTTCCTTGATGAAATCTCTAGCCACCCTGCTCCCTCTCACCCAGGAGGTCAATCATGCTTTTGACTAGTGTGTCTACTCTGTATACCTTACCCACCCGTTAGTCATTTAGTAGATACCTCGTTTAGTAGACATCAGATTGACTGTCCTATATCACAGTGCTTGTGTTCAAGTAGCCCTTATTTCACCTCATAATGGCCTCAAAGTGCAAGAGCAACGATGCTGGCAACTGAGCTCCGCCAAAGAGAAGCTGTAAAGTCCTCCCTGTAAGTGAAAAAGTAATCGCTTTCCTCCTACTAAGGAAAGAAAAAAATATTGTATGTTGTGGCAGGTTAGATAGACAGTAAGAATAAATCTATCTGTGAAATTGTGAAAATAAAAAAAGAAATATGTGCTAGATTTGGTGTTGCACCTCAAACTACAAAAATCAGGGTCACAGTGTGTGATAAGAGCATAGTCATTCGCCTCCCTTCAGCTCGTCACGCAGGCTCAGTATCATGTCACGCTGTCACAAGAAGGGTGAGAACAGTACGAGATAGTGTGTGTGTGTGTGTGTGTGTGTGTGTGTGTGTGAGTGTGTGTGAGTGTGTGTGAGAGAGAAAGTTATATTCACACCACTTTTATTTCAGTATATTGTTTTAATTGTTCTATTGTATTAGTTGTTAATCTCTTACTGTGCAATTTATAAATTAAAATTTATCATCAGGTATAATTTATTTAGGAAAAACATAGTATATAGAAGGTTCAGTAGCCAGGCGTGGTGGCATACGCTTGTAATCCCAGGACTTGGGAGGCTGAGACCTGAGGATCCGGGTTCGCGGCCAGCCTCAGCTACTTAGTGAGGCACTGTTTGAAAATAAAGAATAAAAAATAGGGCTCCAAGACAATTCAATAGATCATATTTTCAAACAACAGGCTTCTTGCCTATTCCCTTCCAAAAATAATGCCGCTACTTCAAAAGTTTGGAAACAGCTCTTGTGAGAAAGAACTCAATGTCAAGCGAGGATTTGGTAACATGTTAGAATGTGCATGCTGGTTTAGGATGAAGACTATATAAATGGGGCAGTGGATGGACACCTTGAGGTAAGGGCAGTGGACACTAAGCTGAAGGTGAAATGTTTATAGCCATTGAGAACTGAGCAGAACATCATGGAGACCTGCTGGGCTCCTCCGGAGGCCATGCAGAAGACCTGGCGAGCCAACAGATGAAGGAAGCACATGGTGTTTTTGTCTTTGAAACACATTAAGAAGATAAATACAGCCCAACCTCTTTTTCAAAAATAAAACTCATGATACAATTTATTATACCCCATCCCTTTAATTAATCGTAGACTTCAAACTTTAACTTGTTTAAGTTTTGATATGTTAATATTTATTTCAACAAAATAAAGTTGTTTCAAAAGGAGTGCTATTGCCGGGCGTGGTGGCGCACGCTTGTAATCCCAGTACTTTGGGAGGTGGAGACCGGAGGATCTGGGTTCGCGGCCAGCCTCAGATCTCTCTCTCTCTGTGTCTCTCCCTGTCTCTCTCTATCTCTCTCTCTCTCTCTCTCTCTCTCTACTTAGTGAGGCCCTCCGCAACTTCGTGAGACCCGGTTTCAA
>PVJS01020623.1:0-32387 GCA_004027185.1 Glis glis | reverse complement strand
GCCAGCCTCAGCTCTCTCTCTCTCTCTCTCTGTCTCTCTCTGTCTCTCTCTCTCTCTCTCTCTCTCTCTCTCTCCTTAGTGAGGCCCTCCGCAACTTCGTGAGACCCGGTTTCAAAATAAAGTATAAAAAATAGGGCCGGGGGTGTAGCGCGGAGGTAGAACGCCCCTGCGTTCAATCCCTGGTACCGAAAAAAAAAAAAAATAGATTTCAGAATATACTCTCTCCTTTCTCACTCTTGACTAGTTCTATCAGCAGATGGCGGGAGAGTCAGTGTTTAACCATCTCTTCCACCTTTGCCTAGATTACAGGTGCAGGAAGTCATCATACGGCTTTGTCAAATCAACATGGCCTGGGATTTAAAAGCTGAGGTCAGCATGTTGTCTTTTGATTTTGAGAATTGTTAGGGTTTGGATCTGGAATGTTCCCCAGGAGGCTCATGTGTAGGAGGCTCATTGTAGAAAGCATGGTCCCAGTGCAGCATGTTTCAAAGGTGGGGCTTTTAGGCAATGATTACATCACATGGGCTCTGACCTCATCAGTGGATTAATCCACTGATGGCTAACCGAACTACTGGTGGGGTGGGACCTTGCTGGAGGATGTAGGTCACTGGGGACCTGCATCTGGAGGTTCTCTGGAAGGATTAATCTTTTCCCAGCCCCTTCCTTTCTCTCTCTCCTTCCCAGTTGCCATGAGCTGAGCAGAATTCCTCCACCACACCCTTCTGCCATGATATTTCTGCCTTGGAGCCCACTGATCATGGACTAAACCTCTGGAGCCAGGAGCCAAAATAAACCTTTCTTTCTCTAAGTTGTTTCTGTCAGGTATTTTTGGTCATAGCAACAAAAAGCCAACTAACATAAGAACCTTTGAACTTTTGTGCTGCCCTGGCCTATAGAGACTTTGGAAGTCACAGACATTCAACAGAGCTAAGGACTAAGCAAGAATTGTATAGGTAAAAAAAAAAACCTAATGTTTCAGTGATTTGTTATAAAACATTACCACATATTTCTTTCTACTGATTTTCAAAACAGATTTGTCTGTATAGGTCTATTTGTTTTCAGATATTCTCCCGAGAGTGCTGAGATATTACTAGCCTAACTTCCCTTTACTCTTGAACAAAACTGGAGATATTTGGGCTCTGTTCTTTGGAATAGAGGGCAGTGTCAGGATCTTTGCACATGGGGCCGGCTGAGTGGGGCAGGGACGAGCCTTCTGCTCACTCGGCTTCCTGACATATTGACTGCTTGGTTGTGTATTTCACCAGACCCAAGGCCCTTTCTTGTGATTGCCCATATCCCTCTGGCTACTTCACCATTTATAGTATTAAAGAAGAGTATAATGTTTATTATATAACAGTTGGCTGTGGTGCCTTGAGCTGTTGGAACAAGGCACAATATAAATCTAATAAATAAATAATAAATAAGTGGGATAAGCAGGAGAGAAATTATGTGTTTTAGGTGAGTTGTAAAGAACATTGTAAAACCTATAAAATGTCTTTGTTAGACTAAGAGGCAGGAAGAAAATGCAGCTAACCATTGTATATACAGAAGTGAGCCTTGCAGTCTTTTTAAACACAGAAAAATTTTTCATGATTTTTAACCCTTCATGATGCTGACTCAGTCCATTTTTTGTCTGGAGGAGGGGATGTGAGGCATAAAACCAGTAGGTAACTTAGTCATATTTTGTTGACTTCCTCAGTAGACCACAGAAGAACTATGAAAATGACATTTAGGACCCAGTTCTATGGCCCTTATGAGCTTATAACTCCCAGTGATTTCAGAGAAGGCTCTTAAGGGGTGAACATGCCCTGCAAACCCCCACAAATCCTAAGCAGAGTCTAAACTACTGCATTTATGCTTCCTAGAGGGATCTGAGTTTGTGGCCTGAAGGAGGCAAAGGGCCCAGTTTTATGAAGGCCATTATGAACTCTTGATGTCACAATGGATACCAATATAATGCTTGCTTTTGATTTAACTTTGGCTTTATGTTGGCAGAAATTGGGGGTTGCCTTTGGCTATCTCTATTTGCTTTCGTGTGTCAAAGGTGGAATCCTACAGTTAAGAAATTTGAGTTTATTTTTACACTAGAAAAACAGGAGAATGAAGAGGGCAAGTTGTATAAGCCAGGTTGAGGTCTAGTTTACTGTGATTCTATACAGGTTGTTTCTTCTCTGTTCTTCTTTAAACCTTAGCTGATTTACATGAACTTGAGCTATAGGCACTTTTCATCTACCTGCTGTAGATGCCAGCACAGTCCCCATATATTTTTAGACTGCTTTCTGTTTGTTTTTTCTGCTCAACCAATTTTAGCTGTGTGTCTTGTTCCCTATTTTCTATTAAATTCTTTGGATTAAACATCAAGTTTGGGATTTGATCTATTGGCTGCCTTTGTTATTCTTCTAGAATAATGCCAGCTATATAGATCTGTTTCTTGTCTGGACAACCTCAGATAGAAAGAGGGGAAACAGATTTAAAGCATGGTCATTTGTTTCTTGGCATGTAAGAAAAAAGAAAGCAGGGAAGTGAGCATTTACTCATAAAAATTTATCATAGTTCAAAAGTTGATATGACAGAAACAACCCTTATTTCATTCTTCCAGCACCAAATTTAAGATTCACAAAATTCTCAAATTGCCTCATTTTTTATTGTACCATGAAATTAATAATGTAAAAAAGTATAGGTTTAGGAAAGGATGTTATTCAAATGTTCATCACCTAATACATGCTCGCCAATTAGATGTCAACTCTAAACAGTAGGTATAGACTAGATTGGCACCAGTATTGACCAATCAGAGTGGAAGCAAGCCAGAAACAACCACTGGGGTTACATTTTTACACTTTGATTGAATTTCATCCTTGGACCTAGGAGTGGACACATTTGGAATATATCAGACTATTTATGGACTACTGATAAATTGAATAACTTAACTCCTTTGAACCTCGGATTTCTCACTTGCAAAATTCCCAGTGTTCACCTCTATCTCTCTCTTTTAAGTTTTATTAAATGAATATTGGAGACACTTTCTTATATTGTGTTTATTATCTAGGATGATTTCCTTAACTTTTTCTTCCAAAGCACTATACATCATCTGTGTTTGGACTTTAGCTACATTTGCTGTATGTTTCAATCCTTCTATTAAATACTTAGTTGTGGCAATGATATTTCTAATTTTCAGGAACACATTCTTTGTTTCTTTCTTTAAGGAAACCATGCTTTATTTTCTGGATGCCACCATCCTTAGCTCTCTTTAATAATGCTAATTTTAAAAACTAAGTTCTTGATACATCAATCCTACTTATGGGTATTTATTCCGAAGATTTGAAATCCACTTGTTGAAGAGATGTGTACACTCCCATGTACATTGCAGCATTATTCATATAGTCAAGTGAAGGAATCAGTCAGCATCCATTAACAGATGAATGGATAAGAAAAGGTGTATATGCACAATTAAATACTATTCAACATTAAAAAGGGAAAAAATGTTCTGTGGATAGTGATGGAATTAGAGAACCATGTACTAAATTAAATAAGCCAGGCACAGAAACACAAATACTGCATGTCCTCACTTATATGTGGAATGTAAAACAATTGAACTTATATAAGAGGAAAGTAGCATTCAGTGTGGTTACAGAGGCTGGGAATAGGGGAATGAGAAAATGATCGTCAAAGGGCACAAAGCCTCAGTTATACAAGAGGAACATGGTTATATAAATATAAATACACATATAGCATGGCAAATATAGTTGATAATCAAGTATTGTACATTTCAAAACTGCTAAGAGAATATATTTCATATATTTTCACCACAAAAATATCAACTATTTGATGTGATGGATGTGTAAAGTAACTTGATTTAATTATCCCATATTGTATTCGTAAACCATAACATCATTTTATATCCCATAAATGTACACAATTATAACTTGTCAGTTTATAGAAAAAATTAAGTTCTTTTTTGGGCTCTCATCTTTCAGATCTTCAGGCTATTTGTTTATTTTTGTTCTCATCTTTCATGTGTTTGTTTTTGTCCAATGCCTAATGATCTTTAGGTTCTTGTTCATGTTTATGAATAAAAGACTGTGTTGATTAATATCAGTAACTGACTTAGAATTCCTCTGAAGTCAAGTAGTCCTATTAACTGAAACAGGATGCCTCCGTAAGAAGCAGAGTTCTGTGTCAGTGGGTGGGATCTGTTCGCAGTGAGACCTCTCATAATGGACTGTGTGTGTGAGGGGAGAGAGGCAGGATTTAGACCTCACCACCAGATAGCTAGGACTTTAAGGAAGAGCGTGTTTTTGACTTCTGTGTTTCCTGTCTCCACTTGCCTTCATGTTAAGCTCTGGTGTTTGTTTTGCTCCCCTTGCCTGCCCCAGTACCCACGATAGGAGTCCTTTCCAGCCACTCTCTTACTTCATGAAGCGTTTTGTGGGACTTCAACATGGGAAGAGGCAGTACCTACTTCCCTGTTTATGGAGGCGAGAAACCAGTCAGGCCATCAGTGAGGCAGGTGATCTTCTAGTTAATTTCCCTGAGGATTATTACTAGGAGGCTGGGCCTGCTCTCTGCCTTGGCTGACCCAGAGATTCTCTGGGAGAACCCTTCTTAATCCTTACTAGCTGTCTTTGGTGGATGAGTTCATGTTGTGATAACTTGTCTTAGTTTTTCAGACAGATTTTCCCTATTTTCTTTCTATTTTCCAGAAGTCCCTGAGTAAATGTGGTATTTCCTGGGACCTTTTGTTTTGTTTTGTTTTGAGCTCAGTTGTGGATTCCCTCTTTTATTTACTGTCATTTCAATGGGGTTGTGAGAGGGGGAAGAATTAATGTGAGAGGGAGAGTTAAATATATATGCTTCATTCCCCATTTTGAACTGGAAGTCTTTATTGGCATAAAGACTTTTAATTAATTTATGTATAAGTCTTTATTAACTTTCATTAATATATGCAAGTGCCTCATAAACTATTATTTAAAGTTAATGAATGAATCCCCCCTTTTTGGGAGTACTGGGGGTTGAACCGAGAGACATCCTACCTCTGAGCTACATAGCCTTCCAAATACTGGGATTACAGACACGCGCCACCACGCCTGGCAAATCCCCCATTTTCAAACCACGATTATTCTCTTTGTTATCTCCAATGCATCTAACTTCCAGAAGTTTTCTAGTCCTATGATTTTTACAAAAAAGATGAGTACTGTAGACTAAATGTTTGTTTCCCCCCATCTCCTGCCCAAATTCATATTCTGAAACCCTAATCTCCAACATGATGGTATTTGGAGGTTTGACCTTGGAGACAACCAGGTCATGTGGATGAAGCTCTCATGAATGGGATTCCTGCCTTAAAAAAGCAACCCACCTTCCCTCTTCTGCCATATGAGAACACAGCGAGAAGACAGCCATCTATGAGTCAGGAAGAGAGCCCTCAGATCCTCATACCTTGATCTCATACTTCTAGCCTCCAGAACTATGATAAAATTTTTTTTGTTATTTACTGTTTAGAAGCCACCCAACCTATGGTATTCTCTTCTAGCAATCTGAATGAACTAAAAAAGCAAGACCGAGTGGAATTTCAGACAGTCTAGCAAGAGAAAGTGAAATATTCAGACAACCTGAGAAAAGCCATAGTGGAGGGGGGTTATTATGGTCAAGGAAGGCCACATGTCTATGTATTTGCTTCTGGGGTCAGCTGCTCCACGCATTTACATTTTGCATAATTTCTTACCTCCCTCTGTTTCTGAGTACACAGATTCTTCAAGTACCAAGTTTTTGTGTATATCAGTTGGCTTGACAGGTAGTGCTGAAAAGTATCTGTTGCCATCACTATTGGTATATGTGAGTTAATTATCGATAACGATTTGTCGGTCTGTGCGTTCTTTTGTACTGGCAAGATTCTGAACAGAGTGGTTGCTTATGACATAGGTTTAGAAAAAAAAATTTGTCTTCTAAAAATAATACAAGGTGATTGCAGAACATTTAAACAGCAAATAAATAAAAAGTCAGCCAGAGAGGTATTTTAAAATGTTAAGTAAGCATTTTCAGTCTTTACCTATTCATTCACAGAATTAGGTACACATATACACATTTTCCCCCCACTTTGATAGTATTGTTCTGAAAATGGATTTGGTTTTCTTAGGACATTTACAAATATCTTGGTATGATATAACATGTCTCTGATTTCCCCCTCTTCCTGTGCTTTCTCTCCCTTATCTTTCTATAGTTGCACATGGATGTTATCCAGAAAGCAAAATGTGAATCAATATATTCAACCTTGAGAAACAAAACAAATAGCTACATCTTAATAATTTATTTGGAGTGTGGGTTCTATATATTGGCCCACATATTTGTACATGAATTCCTGTATCTCTACTAAATCAATCAGCTATGATAGGACATTTGTTTATTTGGATGAATATATGCCAACGTTGAACTGGAAAACGAAGATACTGGTTGTGGTGTCCTTCCTGGGCCTGCCCATCTGGTAGGGATTGCCTTCCAGCTAAGCTCACTGGTGCACAAGGTTCAGTGACTCTTCAATTACTAGACCATCACAAAAGTGCCCAAGCCAGAAATATGGAATTCATGCCATACCCTTCCTCTTACTCCAACCTTTATTTAATCAATTATTTTCCATTCTATCTCATCTAAACATTTTGATTACACACTTTTCTTCATCACTCCCACCTTTCCTTTAGTTCTGGATCTTACCATCTCTTGTCTTTTTAAAGTCTCCTTCCCTCCTTTCCACTCTCCTCCAGTCTGTCCTGCATATTGCTTCTAGCATAATCTTTTACAATTCCGACCACCTTATTAAAAGAGAGCATGAACTCTGACATCGAACAGACTAAGTTTGAACCCTGACTCCACCACTTACCAGCTGGGTGATCTTGGGAGTTATCTAAGATTTGCAGGCCTCAATTTCTTTATTTGTAAAATAGGAATAGTAACTGTGCTTTTATTAGAATTGTTATAAATATTAAATGTGTTTCTGAATATCAAACGCTTAGGAAAGGGCTGGGAAAACTGTAAGTGTTCAATAAATTTTAATAATTATTAAAATTTTAAATGTCTTCTTGCTTTCTACAGGATAATTTCTGTACTTCTTGCATGCAGAAACAGACTTTTTGTAATTTTATCTCTGACCACATCATCCCTGGTTCCCTGTCTTGCTTCTTCTCCATTAGGATCTTATTCTTTACCCCAGGTGAAACACATGTGATTCATTAAATGTGCCATGACCTTCATGTCTCTGTTACTTTGCACATGCCATTCCTTTTGCTTGAATGCACACGTGACTATTGGCATGAGCAGAGACCAACAGAGGACAAAGACAGAGGCTTTCTGCTCTCCTGGCCTGAGCTTTTTCTACTCTAGCAATTGCCTTGGTTGTGTTTAATTTGTTGTGGTACTGGGGATTACATTCTATCATTGAGCCAGACCCTCATCCTTATTTATTTATTTATTTGGAAACAGGGTCTTGTTAAGTTGCCATGTGCTTTCCTCGGACTAGCGATGCTCCTGTCTCAGCTTCCCAAGTACTGGGATGACAGGTGTGCACCACCACGCCCAGCTCCTGCCTGTTTCATCTTCATCCTTTACGCTGTTCTTCCAAGTGTATTACTGTGAAAGTGGTTGGAGTAGGGGCTTAGTGAAAGGGAACCTCCAAAAGAGGTTTTTAGTACATGTGAGCAATTGATTCTTATATGAACTAATTTGAACAATATGGATAATCACTTTTTACCTGGGGGTATTTAAACATAACTCCATGCTTCTAAAGATGACGGATTTCACGAGATGTGCTGCTATAGATATTGTAGCTGTGTGTTTGTATTTTGGATGGCCTGAGTCACCATTGGCCACATTTGGGGCCCTGTGTGTTGTTTTCCTTTCATTATACCTGGTGGACCTCCTCCTTGGGGTGTCCTAAGCCAGATGTGCAGATCTATCTTGGCTTTGGATCTTTCTCAAGGTGTCTGTTCTCCCTTTCATTAGTGTGGATAATCAAGATTTGATTGTAAAGTATGCTCAGGCCAAATACAAGGGCTTTTAAAATTGTCTGCTGTTTTAGATTATCCAGGCCAGTGATTCCCCTTCCTTACATGGATAATTGAGAGTGGACTGGGCTGAAGAATGTTAAGCAGAACCAATTGACAAAATAAATGAGATTTTTAAAAATCCTTTACATTTAAATAATAAAAAGTTAGTTTTTAAAATGTGAAAGAACTTATTTTATATTTTGAAACTGTAAATATATTTGATTTTAAATTACTTCAAAACAAGACACTATTTCCTAGGATGCACCCATTTAAAAGCTATTTAACATGCATATGAATTACAATATACACTTAAAAGAGTTAGGGGAAAAATTGAAAATATAGACAAGAGGTCAGACAGTTTCAGATTCAATGTCAAATCTTCTTATAACCGTGTTTATGTTTCATCTTGGCAACAGAGAGGGTGGGATCCACTTCAAATTCTGAAAATCTCTCTCTGTACAGTAGAAGCTACAATCCTTTGCCTCTAATGAGCAACAATCATTTAGAGAAGGACTTTTTTTTAAGAGAAGGACATTTTTTGAATGCACTGTTAGGAATGAAAGCTTCTTATTCCTCGGAATTTCTGATCTCATTTGCTTCTATTTCCATCTTCTCATCTTGCCTCATACACCTCTAAACACAGGTAAAAATGTATTTGCATGCCACTTACTGGGAATTTAGAGTGTTTTCCCAAAGGAACAATGTCGTAAATGGGGGTTGGTACCACTGGATACCCTTCAGGTGCACAATGAGATAAATAGATTTTGGGGGTTGGCCTGGGAATTTGGAACATAATGTAAGAGGCAGTGGTGAGTTTCTGGGCATGTGACACATAAACAAGGTTTTTGAAACATTACCCATTTTTATGTTGGGAATTGCCAAGCTAAAGCTTAAAGTCTCCCACAACACCTATGAATAATCATTTAAATACAGGCTGTGAGACCTGGGGGGAGAAAAGTGTATTATTTACTCTAAAGACAATAATCTTCCTTGGAATCATTGTAGTCTATCATACAGATGCATACTTGGGGATCTTTGAAAAAGCAACATTTTTTTCTTGATGGCCCATTGCTTCATATGTCTTGTAAATTATAATCCAAGACTAGCTGGTAGGTTAGGGATGCATTCAGCCACTCTGTAACAGAATGTGGGCACTACAGTTCTTTCACAGGGTGAAACATTGCAAAGGAATTTTGCTCATTGCCTGCTGTGCTTGTGTGAAGAACAGGGTATGGGAACAGGGTACGGGATGGAGGGGACCATAATGCATCCTTTGTTTCCAGTCAAGCAAAGAACTTGGCAACTGCAGGCACACAGGAATTCTTGTTGCCCAACTGGTTTGAAAAAGGGAGAACCGAGGGGCTCTTAGTGTAGCTATTATGCAGCTAAAGCTCTTCTTAGGATTATCCCAGTAATTCTCTCCATGGCTCAAATAAAGACCGGATGCAGCCACACTAAAGCTATGATATGGTTGGCTTGCTGTTGGATGGTGCATTTTCTCTTGGTTGGAGAGAGACTATGCAAAAAGATCTGTCTCCATGTTGTGTGTGGAGACCTGGTTTCCTTGACATGAAGTGAATAATTAAATTCAGTTGTGATTATTTATTTGAATTACTGTTATACAGTTATTAGTCTATCCCAATTAGACATTCATCTACTGTGGGGACTACAGTCTGGGGGCATAAAAGTGAAAAAATATCATTTGAATCCATAACTCTAGTGGAGGAATGAGGCATGTACATGACTATAATATGATATGACCTCTCTAATAGTTGGACAAACCAAATGCTGTTGCAGCAAAGGTCAGAGAGGTAGTGATACAAGAATGAAGTGTGTGGGGGAGGTTGCTTGTGGTCTCTAAGTAGAGTTTTAAGGAGAAATGCTTTTAGTTTAGTTTTCAGGGAAAGATGCAAGGAAATGAATATAAGCTAATGAAGCATTTTGAACCAAGGCACAAAAATAAGAATACTTATGTTGTAGTTGGAGAAGGTTATAGTCATGTCCAGATAAGTAGGTCAATGGTTTTGAATTTAAATAGTTTAGAATGTATGTAAATCACTTGGAGTTCTTCTAATCACTTGGGACCTCATATAAGACTCTATAATAATGCTATATACAAATAGTACCAGGAATTTACATTTTTTCAAGTACCTTATATGATTGTTTTGTAGATGGCTTCATCTTTGATAAAGCCTGCTATTGGTTATGTTTCTGACCATAGGATGAGTGACAGGACCTGAGGCTTGAAAGGTGGAATAGGACCATGCTGTGATGCACATAAAGCACAGGCTAATGAGTTGGGGTTAGGTGGTATGCATTAGGTCTTTGGGAACCATAAGCTACACACAAGGAAAGGGAATAATAGAATTAACATAATAGAAAGAGTTTCTATAGTAGAAAGAGTTTTGACTGCAGTGTGGAGGAAGAGATATGGAGGTTTGGGAACAGTTGTTAGGCTATTGAAATGGATGAGGTAGATGATGATGATGATGATCATGATGATAATGGTGATAATAATGATGATGATGACAAAGATCTGAATTTGTATGGAAGGGACAGAATGGAGCCAGGCATGGTGGTACAGCTGGTAATCCCAGTACTTGGGAGGCTGAGGCAGGAAGATCACCGGTTCGAGGCCAGCCTCAGCAACTTAGTGAGACCCTGTTTCAAAATAAAAAATAAAATAGGGCTGGGGGTGTAGCTCAGAGATAAAATGCCCTGGGGTCAACCTTCAGTACCAAAAAAAAAAAGAGACAGAATGAAGAAAAAAAGGAAAAATGGAGTAGAGACATCACTGAGGGAGAACCAAAAGGATATGTTCATGAATGCAATATAGGGTGTGAAGGAAGTAGGAAGAAGACTAAGAAGTCTCCTGTGATTATTTTTAGGTATCTGGCTGATGGTGCTCTGAGTTGAAGTAAAATATACTAGAGAAGGAGCAGGTTTGGAGGTTGTGTGGTAGAAATATAATAGGTTCAATTTGGGTTTGAGATTCCCTTAGGGAATTTTCAGGAAATTTCTGGGAGGCAACTGAAAATCCGTAGCTCCATTTCAGGTTGGATTCATACATAGTCACTGGTGTATATCTGATGATTGAAGTCAGAATGAGAGAGAATGCTTGGGATAGGGTTGTAAGGGGAAACAAGAAGAGGAGCAGGGAGGGGCAAGACTGTGATATCTGGATTAAGTTCTGGAGAAGAGCTAGAAAAATTCAGAAGCCAGTGTGAACTGACTTTCTTACAGAATCTTAGAATGACTAGGGAGAACTTTAGAAACCTTCTAACCCAGTGGCTTTTAAATATGTTTTAATGCAGCAGAACCTGATTTTCAAGAAAATCTAACTCAGAGTGTAGTAATTAAAAGGTACAGATGGGCCAGGCGTGGTGGCGCACGCTTGTAATCCCAGTACTTGGGAGGCTGAGACCAGAGGATCTGGGTTCGTGGCCAGCCTCAGCTACTTAGTGAGACCCTCTGCAATGGAGGGTGGGAGGAGATGTGCTTATTCACTCAGAGTTCTGTTTTCATTTCTCTTTTTCCACATGCTAATGACAACTGATTCCTTTCCAGGAAACATTTGTTTTCTTTTTCCTTTTAAAAAGTTTTTGGTGGTACTGGGGATCGAACCCAGGGAAGGTTCTTCCTCTGAACTACACTCTCAGCCAGTACTTTTTAAAAAATTTTTCAAACAAAGTCTGTGTGCTGGCTTAGAACCTGTAATCCTCCTGCCTCAGCCTCTTAAGTACTGGGATAACAGGCATGTGCCACTGCACCTGGCTAGGAACATCGTTGTTTTTTTTTTTTAAACATCAATATACTTTCCTTGTTTTATAGAGGCTGGAGTGACTGATTGATATGATCAATGGCACATAACTCATTAGTGATAGTGGGAGAACATGTGGATGTGATAAACTCCATAAGAAATGGAGCAAGGAAAGGCCAGATGGGGCTCATAGCCACCATCAGCGGTGCAGGCCACACGTAAGCTTAAGGGACAGAGGTAACGTTCTAAGTTGTGATAGTCAGGAAAGGACTTGCAGAGGTGGTCGATTGCGGGGGGCTAGGAAAGTATGTAGGGATTCAGTTTCTCACCTATTTAGAAGTCAGAGCTAAAGGTTTATACTGGGTTGGAGGAAGTGAGAAAGTGGGTCTTTCCTCTCTGCAAAACTGAGGCAGTCGCCATATATGTTATGACAGTTACCGCTCACCCACATCCAAATTCCAGCAGCAGTGGGACAAGCTGATGTGTCACAGTGAAACACAGCAATGTTTTTTCTCAACCTAGGGGACCCTTTAAGAAGGCAACTTGTTTGAGAGGTGATGTCCTGGTAATGTGTCTTAAAGTTACCTTTGCAAAGCAAACACAGTGTTCTTATTAGCAAGTATAGTTATCTAAAAAGGGTCCTTTAAGAGTTGCAGAAGGGACACCCCTTTATGCTGCCAATCGGTGTACAGTAGAAACAGATCTGTAACTATAGCAATTAGTGCCTAACACAAAACCCCTAGAAAACTCTGCATTCAGGGAATCGTTTTGAGACACTGGCAGGAATCTGCCAAGACTGAACACGGACCCAACAATTCCTGGGGGACCTTGAGGAAAGTCAATTAGCTTCGGAGTCAAAGGAATCTCAAATTATTCTCAATGGCACCGCTGCCATCAAAAAGTTCTGCGTCCTGAATTAGTGAGCTGCTACAAGGTCCAAGCCAATGTTCTTTCTTAGAAACATGCTTATGGGATGTAAATCTTTTTAAATGCATTATATTGTACCAATTGTTTCATTTAGAAAAAGCTCATTGGTTCGTTATTAAGTGGCCTATTTGATAGTGCCAATAAATTCTAAAATTGGAGACTGGGTATTGTAATTTTGGATGTTTTAATGGTTCCAATTGTCTAAGTGACTTGGCCTTGGTTCATTTGCTTGACCTTTGTTTGTTTTAATGGCTTAGAAAAATTCCCCCTAACTACACAGAGTTGATATATTGGCTCTTGATATATATGATACAAATCTGGAAAGTACTTTATTAGAATAAGTTATCAACCTTATTTGAATGATTGGATTAGGCCTGCATAACAAAAAACGTAGATAACTGCAAACTTTAGGGGAAATTTTCCATTAAAAATTCAATTTCCTATAAAAGGCTTAACATATTACATTTATTATTTTGAGCTAACTATAACTATACAATAACTATCTATAAAGAGGACTGGAAGACTATGCTGCGAACTATTAATATAAAAAGATAGTATTGCTGGGTGTGGTGGCGCACGCTTGTAATCCCAGTACTTAGGAGGCTGAGACCAGAGGATCCGGGTTCACGGCCAGCCTCAGCTACTTAGTGGGGCCCTCCGCAACTTAGTAAGAACTTAGTGAGTCCCTGTTTCAAAATAAAGAATAAAAAATAGGGCTGGGGGTGTAGCCTGGAGGTATAATGCCTCTGGGTTCAATCCCCGGTACCACCAAAATAAATAAATAAACAAATAAAAAGATATTATAAAGCCGTGGTTACTGGCACCAGTGCTTCTACATTCTACTGGCATAGGAAAAACAAAAATTCAGATTTGACTTCTTAGTTTTTGTTATATAACCTTTTTAGACTTACTTTTCTCAGGTGAGTAACATATACCTTTTAGAGTTTATTAGAGAGGAAACATGAACTAATTTAGGCAATCTTTTAGTTTAGGGGGCTGGAATTTTTAAAAATAACTTAATAAATGTTAATTCTTAGCATCACAATTTTCATTGCCACCATGACCACCATCATCATACCATTGCCATCATCACCATCAGGGGGTATGTTAGTCTGAGAAGCAGGTAGCAAAATGATGAATAAGCAAGAAGCTAATGAATGATGATGATGAATGATGATGAATAGCAAGAAGGATATTAGATGATGAATATTAGATGATGAATATTAGATGATGAATATTAGATGATGAATAGCAAGAAGAAATGCCCAGGAGATAAAACGAGAAAACGCACCGGGTGTGGTGGTACATGCCTGTAATCCCAGTACTTGGGAGGCTGAGACAGGAGAATCACAGGTTCAAGGTCAGTCCCAGCAACTTAGTGAGACCCTTAGCAACTTGGCGAGACCCTGTTTCAGAAGAAGAAGGGTTGGGGGTGTATCTTGGAGGTAGAAAGCCCCTGGGTTCAATTCCCAGTAACAAAAAAAGAAAAAAAAGGGGGAGAATGAGTATGTAGCTAGGAGAGGTTGACATGCATGTGTAACAGGTGATGGAGAGTGGGAAAGAAGCAAGCAATCAAGCAGTTTAGACTGCAGCACTGTTAAAGAGAAGTTCAGCAAGGCCTTTGTGTGTGTTGGTGGGAGGGGGTCCTTAATCCAAAGTCACTTGCCATCGGAATCCCACATCTTCCAGGAACAGGCCTGTGTTGACTGGGATCAGCCCAGGGAAATGGGGCCTCAGTGCTGTGAGGCTGTGATGGGCTTCCGGGCTCATGGCTGGGGCCGGGGTCAACCCTGGGCTTGCAGGGTTGCTAAATGCAATTATTTTGGCCCTCACTGACATTGTCGTGGGTGATTTAAAAAGTCTTCCCGTTTGGGGTAATCTGTTAATTTTCTGTTTAGTCTGCATCATTTAATATTTGATGCAAGAGATAAAATAGACAATTAAAATATTTCCTTTTGCTTGGGTAACATGAAATGTCTGCAACTTGCCCCAATCTTGTAGCAACTGCCTAGCTTTTCAGTTGGTTGAAGGTTCTGGTACAGCTGTGCGATTACTTCAACTGGACCTTTCCGTAAAAAGTTTTGTTTTTCTGCTCCAACTTTAATTTCTATTTAGAATCCTTATTTGATTACAGTGTGAGAGTTTGTTTGTAACAGGATTCAATTAAAATAGGTCATTCTTGGGGCTCTGAAAATGGTAACTGGCCTTGGGCAAATTGAAACAAAAGTTATAAAATTCAATTGGATGTATCACAACATTTAACATCTTTAAGGAAGCCGTTTTGCCTAATAGATTCAATTTAGAAATATTTAGTGGAGGTCATGAGCTTAAGCACCTAAAATATGTGTTTGTTTGTTTATTTCTCCCTTTAGTTATGACTAAGATCAGGACACCTGGACTCCGATCGACAAAATAAACAATTTGTGGTGGGACCTTGAAGAAAGTCAATTAGTTTCTGTGACTTTACCAGTAGGTTAAAAAGGAGATTGTAATATTGGTGAATAATGTGCTTAGCGATGTTTGCATAAAAGATGCTTTGTCATTGTAAAGTATTATTGAATATTTATGGTCTACCAGACTGAGCCAAATGGCCCAGAGGAAAAAACAGTCAGATTTATGTAAACCTTGTTCAGTGTCCCAGATACTTCAGGATGGGTGCTCTATATATGAATGAATAAATAAATGGTATAAACATTATTTTAAATTTTGAAGGTACATCAATATTATCTGGGGTGTTAGCCAATGTGCCTGACCTATGACATTGAAATGAAATGTCTGTCTCTGGGTAACTATTTCAATCTCATAAATATTTTTAAAGCCAGAGGCACTGATGGCAAGTAATGTTTTCTTAGAGTTTTGTGTCTGCAAATAAAGGTAAATTATATCTTTACCTAAAACCTACAAGAAATGATTGTCTCTCATCCACAGGGGGCTCTGAGAATTCCCAGGCTGAAATTGCATATCTTATATATCTTTTATTCCCCTTTTCTTTAAAAAAAGTGTTTTACTTACTCTCTGTGCAATAGTTTTCTATCACTTTATTGTGAGAAATCTGAGCCTGAAAGATATAATATTAATAAAAATATTAGCTGTAAACACTGCCTCAGGATTTAATGGATCTCACTGAGCCACACAATGCCGATGTATCAGAACATAAATAGGTGATAGGAGATAAAAGGCATGGGAGCAATGTGTTTGGATTGGGTCACTGCTTAATCCAAATGGGTTCAGAAAAAGAATTCACGAAATGTGACAGTGGGCCAGGAGGAACTCGCCATGACATTTCAGATTCCCCCACCTCTTCTAATTAACCATTTCACATATAACACAACTTACAGTGCACACAGATCTAGTGAGACCCATCTGTACCCAGTGCAGGCCCATCTGTGGGGGATGGATGGCTCTGTTCTCCTTAGCCAATGGCCTATGACTCAATAATACCTCAAGTTGAGCTTTTAATTTCTATGATCCATTGAATCCGAACGGCATTTTTCTGTAAGACAAAAACGATACCAGAATTGCCCTATGATACAGCCTGACATTAAATGCATTTGGATAGATGGCACTGTTCTAACTATAACGTAAGTCTAATGAGATATTTGCAAACATAAAAACCACATACAGAAAAAGCTTGCCATCATGATAATGACAGGAAAAATAACAATAACAGCTGCCTTTACAAAAATTACTATCTGCCAGTCACTGTGCCAGACATTTTACACAAATCCTTACGGAAATCTTGCAAGGTGAATATAATCATTCCCTTTTGACAGAGGGGGACCCAGACTCAAAGAAGTTAAAGCTGTCTGGGATGAATTTGTATGTAGGAGTTGTAAGTTCACATTCCTGTTTAGGCAAGTCAGGAATTCTTGCCTCGTTAGTTGGGGGGGGGTGCATTCAGAATTCTTTAGGGTATTTGGACATGACCCATCTCTTTTCATGTCAACAGGTTTGAGTACACCTCTGCCCAGGCTCTCTCACTCTTCCTGGGAAACAGGAGCTAGGAGTTAAGCCTTAGAGTTACGCCTCTGTATCAGGAGCTTTGTAGTGCTCTGTAGATATTGGTTAAAATGATAAGAAAGATCCAGTTGCCTCTGTGCAACATGATTTTCATTCAACAGAAAAGGACTTCATTAGCCCACTTTTGTGAATGTCAAATTTACGTAGGTAATCCAGAAAACATCCATCCATGTGGATTTAAGATAAGCTGTTCCTATTTAGCAGAAAACAGAATTATCTACCCCGCCTCATTCAATAAAACAGATTCAGGGAGCCAAGTTTTGGGTTTAATTGTGTTGTTGTACAGTGAAAATCTGTGATTCATGACTGATAAGAAAATAGTAAAAATTCAATTGGTGCTTAGAAAATTTTCAAGTTGATTTGCTTTGGGAAGCAGGCCAGGCAAATTCCCATGAGTCAAAGTTTCTTGTAGTATTTTATGCTTCAAGTGATGTCAACGAGGAGTTGCAGATCAATAGCATCTTGTAATTTCCAAGCAGCAGAGGGAGGAAAGAGTTAAAGGGTTTAATTAAGTACTGCAAAGGGTGCTGCTCCTGTGCAGCAGAGGAAGGTGGAATATAGGGCACCTTTTGCATTTTAAGCATTGGTGTTTGATCCCTTGTCCCATTATTATGTAATAAGAGAATGTCATTTTATTTTTTAAAGGGAAACAGGAAAAAAAAAGGCCACTGAGAAAAACACTTGCTGCCCTTGGGGATAGCTTCTACACTGTACTTGGACAGGAGCCATCTCCTTCTGCCGCAAAGCTCTGGAACAGGGTGAATGTCCTTCTCACGGTGTGGAGAGGCCAGAGCAATGACTGAATACCAGCTTCAGAGGAGGCCAGAGCTGTGTGGGCAGGGTCAGCGGGCACACCCAACAGGGCTGTCTCGGTGGTCACTGGTATGCAGCCAAGGCAGCCAGGGCATCAGCTAGTCCAGAAAGAGGCCAGGAATGCAGACCTCCATGGGGCCAGCTGGACAACAGCGTGCTCCTTATAGAACTAGTCGCTCTAGTCCTGTTCTGAGGGGAGGCAGCTCATGAAAAAGTATAGATAGAATAGTAGGTACAAAATCATTCAATAACAATAAGGACAATTACATACTGCCTCCTAGTGGGTCCGTTTTAAATGCATTGACTTGAAAGCCGGGCATGGTGGCACACACTTGTAATCCCAGTACTTGGGAGGCTGAGACCAGAGGATCCAGGTTCGCGGCCAGCCTCAGCTACTTAGTAAGGCCCTCTGCAACTTAGGGAGACCCGGTTTCAAAATAAAGGATTAAATAGGGCTGGGGGTGTAGCTCCGAGGCAGAACACCCCTGGGTTCAATCCCCGGTACCGTGCAAAAATAAGAATAAAAAATAGGGCTGGGGGTGTAGCTCAGAGGTAGAATGCCCCTGGGTTCAATCCCCAGTACCACAAAAAAACCCAAATAAATGCATCGACTCCAATAATGCACATAATAAATTCATTCTGCCAAATAGGAAGATCAGGTGATATTATCGGTTCATTTTATAGATGAGGAAACTGAGGCGCAAGGAGGGTAGGCGAATTCCCTGAGGTCACAGAGATAGTAAACCTTAGAGAGAATTACTATATAGAAAATATTAATTGTAAGGTCATAGAGAGAAAACATATGACCCTTCATTTTTTTGTGACTGGCTAATCTCACTTAACATAATATTCTCTAGTTCCATCCATTTTCCTACCAATGACATAATTTTGTTCTTTTTTATGGCTGAGTAGAATTCCATTGTGTGTGTATCTCAAAATTTTGTAATCCATTCATCTGTTGATGGACACCTAGGCTGGTTCCATAATATGGCTATCCTGAATTGTGCTGCTATAAACATGGATGTGCATGTGTCACTGTAATATGTTTTCTCTCAATTGTGGAAGTTAGGGAGAAATTGGGATACAAGAAGGACTCCAGATAAAGGAGGAGAAACCCCAGTGGAGAGATGGAGGATGTCTAGGGGAGGGTAGTTGGTGGAGGGAGAGAAACCTGATGAAGGAAACACTTCAATTGACACAATGTACATGTATGAAATTATCAATGCCAATCCCAATATCATAGGTGGGGAAGGGGAGGCAGTGGGGTGGCATATGGGGGGAAGTTCACCAACTACTGTGTGCATGTATTACCCTATCACTCTGAACTTCATTATGATGTGATATTACAATGCACTAATAAAATTATATTAAGAAAAGCCATAGAGAGAGAGTCAAGGCTATGTTCGATCCCACTTGGCTTATAATTGTAGTTCCACCAATTCCTAGATCTATGACCTTCTCTGAATCCTTAAAACCTCAGATTCCTCATATATAAATGCAGGGGGCAGGGTAACATGAGTAGTTAGTTATAAAGCATGTAAAGTGCTTAGTAAAGTGCCTACCCATTATAAGGGCTCAATAAATTATATATATATATATATATATATATATATATATATATAATCATGGTGTTTTTTTCCACTATACCGTTCCATCCTTCCAAATGGGGCTCCGATTAGCATAGTAGCAATCATAAGTGGAAGCCAGCATAGAAGAATGCAGTGCTCTCATGGATGGAAAGAAGAGTAGAGGTTTCCTTGCAAAAG
The DNA here is from genome assembly GCA_004027185.1 of Glis glis. Classification (NCBI taxonomy): domain Eukaryota; kingdom Metazoa; phylum Chordata; class Mammalia; order Rodentia; family Gliridae; genus Glis; species Glis glis. The sequence continues at coordinate 13,071 of PVJS01020623.1, read as the reverse complement.
CATAGAGAAAAATGTCTTTCTCTAGACAGTGTGATTCCATGCACAGAAGGCTCAATGCAAAGAGACTTAATTGAAAGACAAAAGAATAATTGCTGTAGAATAGCAGAGGCAAAAGCAGTTGAGACAAAGGGCTGTATAAATTCAACAGGACTAACATAAATGAAGAAGGAGTCTCAGAAGTCTTTATAGCTAAAGACACTACCATCATCAGAACAAACAACACGAGTACAGGGCTGGAAGCCAGAAGAACCAGGATTGAAGTATGTCCTCTCACCACTTATTTCTACAAGAATTAATCACTTCTCTGAATTATTAACTCAGTACTTAAAATATAATCACGTTCTGTTATGTATTATACTGGTAGTCAACAGCTCAGGGCACACTCATAAAGGTAACGTTTTGTTGGTTTCCTAATGTCTCTGCACACTTGCTTAGTAGGGCTAGTTCTTTCCTTCCCTGTAGAAGACACAGGTGGGCTCTATTTCTCTGCTTGCTTTTGTGTCCTGGATATTTTCTAGTTGCCTATCCAGATCCACTCTCCTGACCCACCACTGTGGATGGATTGGGGTTGTCCTATATCTTTTGTATGGACATGATTAACTGGAAGCACTAGTAAGAGATGGGAGGGTAGAGTGGGAGAAGAGAGAGGCCATGGTATCTGTTCTCCTGTTTTCCTCCCTACTGGATTGCAGTGGGTTGACAGCGTACCTCTACTGAGGGCCTCCTCTTCTGCCAGGCAGCCCTCAGCAAACTGCTATTCTCTCCAGCTTCTGGAAATCGATTCTGCCCCTGGCACCTTTGTGGGCAGTAATGACTTACTGCTATTGCAAGCCTCGAGGTACAGAGGTACAGCACCATCCCTTGTTGCTTTCCCTAAACCTGCTTACACCATTGTAAATAGCCTTTCTTTCTTTCTGTTTCTTTGTTTCTTCCATTGTTTGTTTGTTTCTTTTCTTTCTTTCTTTCTTTCTTTCTTTCTTTCTTTCTCTTTCTTTCTCTCTCTTTTTCCCTCCCTCCCTCCCTCTCTCCCTCCCTCCCTCCCTTCCTTCCTTCCTTCCTTCCTTCCTTTTTATTAAACTCTCCTCAATTACCCAGTTTGAGTGCCATCTGTTTCCTGCTGCGACCCTGGCTAATACATATGAGCACTTTAAGTTTCAAAACATGGTCTAACTTTGGTATTTAGAACAATAAAACTATGGAATAGCTAAAAACCCAAATTGGACTTAGGATTCAATTTCTTTTTTAGCCTCTATAGGAAGAGGGGGTGAGTCATTCCCTTTCTTTCCCTGCTCCTCTAATTTTGGCTTGTAGACCATGATTTCTGACCTGGTTGAAGGTGAGGTAACAAAAAAGAAAGTTCTTAAGGTAACTGCACACTCCCTGATTTTGGTAGATATTTAGAGCTGATTCTTTGGTTATATGGACATGTTTGTGGTCCATTGCTGGGCAGTATCCTAGTGTCTTAGATACATGTGATGCTATGGCCTCCAGCTCATCACTTCCTGTATCCTGTGGGTGGCCAGCTGTTTACTTCAGATCCCATCTGTGAGTTGGGACAGTGACCTCCCCAAAGGTTGTGTCTGAGTCCTGTCTCCTGGTACCCATGATTGTGTCCTTATTTGGATATAGGGTTTTTTTTTTTTGCAGATATTATGAAGGTGACCTTGAGATGAAACCATCTTGGGTTTACACTGGACCCCAAATCCAATCTGAGCATCTTTATAAAAGATAGAAAAGGAGAGGACAAGTGGGCATGGTGGCACATACCTATAATCCCAGTAGTTGGGAGGTTGAGACAGGAGGATTGCAGGTTCAAAACCAGCCTCAGCAATTTATCGAGACTCTTAGTGACCCAATGAGATCCTATTTCAAAGCAAAAAATAAAAAAGGGCTGGAGGTCTAGTTCAGGGGTAGAATGCCTCTGAGTTCAATCCCCAGTACCACACACAAAAAGAAAAGAAAAGAAAAGAAAGGGATGAGACATAGAGACAAGCAAAGAAGAACAGGTGAAGACAGAAGCAGATATTGGAGGGGCGCTTCAATAATGCCAAGAATTGGACACAGTGAACAGAAGATAAAGTGAAACATGGAATAAATTCTCACCTCCGTGATTCCAGAGGACTTCTGGGCTCTAGAACAGTGAGGAAATGAAGTTCTGTTGTGTGAATCCACTGAATTTGTAGTAATTTCTTGCAGCAGCCCCAGGAAACGAATACAAAATCGCTTTGCCCTTTGGGGCATCCTTGGACAATTGCTAAGACATCACCATGCTTGCTCTCTCATCCGTGCCCTCTTCTAGTTTGTGAGAAACAATACACATGACATTTCCTCATCCAGTCTCTGGGCCTGTGGGGGGCCCTAACCCCCTTGCAGTTTTCCATTGTTTTCTCTTTGCTTCTTTCCTCTTTTAACCTTGGTTCTAAATTCACTCTATCAGAAGTCAAGACTGATTCATCATATCTATCCTTTTAGCTGAAGGTTTGTGAGAAACAACACACACGACATTTCCTCATACAATCTCTGGGCCTGTAGGGGAGCCCTAACCCCCTTGCAGTTTTCCATTGTTTTCTCTTTTTTTTTTCTTTGCTTCTTTCCTCTTCTTTTTCCCTCAGTTCTAAATTCACTCTATCAGAAGTCACTCTGATTCATCATATGTATCCTTTTAGCTGAAGGTCAAACATGCCAGGGCTTCGGAGTAGCTCATCTCTGAATGCTGGATTCATCTGTGAGGGCAGCCATAGCAAGATCCCGCAGACCAGGACCTTCAGCAATAGACATTTCTTTCTCACAGGTCTGGAGACTGGAAGTCCAAGGTCAAGATGTTGCAGGTGTGCTTTCTCCTGAGGCATCTCTCCATGGCTCGCAGGTGGCCCGCCTCCTACAATCCTCACACCTTTCTCCTGTGCATGCAACCCTGGTAGCTCTTCCTCTTTTTATAAGGACACCTGTCTTATTTGATTAGGGTCCTACTCAAATAGCCTCATTTTAACTAATTACCTCCTTAAAAGCCCTATCTCCAAATATAGTCATATTCCAGGGTATGGGGATTAGGGCTTTGATGTGTGGACTTTGGAGGAACTCTATTTGGTCCACAATAAGTGTCCTTTTCTAGGTGGGTGATCATCCTCCCAACTTCTTTGAGACATGGGACTCACCACACTCACAGTTCCTGTCTAGGGAAATGCCTCTTGAAAATCCTCAGTAATCTCCACTCTTCACACATTTATGTCTTTGATATGGGTAAGACAGTCAGGAGTTGTGACTCCTGTTTTGGGGTAATGCCTTTGAGTATTTGCAGCTTGGTCTGACCCCTAAAACCCTCCTTTTATATTGGTGCTGTAGTTGCTGTTCCATTCTGTCATCTGTGGCACGTGCGTGGTATTAGTTACAGCCATGTTTGTAGACTACTATATGTTTAGTGTTCCTTCCTACCATTCATTCTAGTGTTGTTTTTGTTTATCTCAATTCAGTCTTCAAAATCTCAATTTAGGGTCCCATGTAGGTACTGTTAAGTAGAAGAATATCACAAATTGAAGAAAATAAGAAGGAAAGAATGAATAAAGTTACTGATACATCTGGTCTGTACTTCTTTGAATCGACCAGGCTGTCAGCTATCTAGATAATCTATGAACTCAATAGATATTTATTTCAGTTTTATCAGTTTTAGTGGTAGTTGTTTTTAAAGAGACAAAGTTGTCAGTAAGCTTTGATTATAGCTCTGTCTACAGAGGGAAGTGTGTATGCATGCGTGTGTGTGTGTGTGTGTGTGTGTGTGTGTGTGTGTATGTATGCGTGTGTGTGTTCTGAGTACATAGAACGAAAGTGGCAGATCTTAAATAAACAGTTAGTCCATCAAAGTCATCGCTTTCAAAGTCGTTGAGGAAAGTTTTGGATGTGATATCTCATGAAGTAACTATGTGGAATGGTCTTATTTCACAGATGGTCACCTGTACCTTGAAGATATAAACTTAGCAACAAAACTGAATTCCAACTCTCCCATCTGTTAAGTTCCCAGTGAGATAAAGGCAGCAATGACTGAGCGTGAGTCTTTCAAGTCTGCGGATGGAATTTACGTTTCAAGTGCTACTGATAGTGGTCTTGGGAAGACTAGGGAACTTTATTTCTTAGCAGAGAAATCTTGAGGAGTATCATTTGTCTGGGACCTTGTGAGGATTCTTGAAATGTCTAGCTGGTTGTAGAGTTGTGCTGTGTCTGTGAATGCAGCCATCCAACAGAAACAACGTAATGCATAGCCAAACTTGTCTGTCTTCCCAAGTAGAAACTTCTAAAAATATGCACAGTAAAGTCTCCAGTTTAAGAAAAGTCCATTTGAAAGCAGTAAGTTTCATTAAAGATGTTTGTTTTTGAGTTTTTGCGTTTTTCTTTAAGACAATGATAGTAATAAACTTTCTTAAAAATCATTCTGCTTTTATTTCCTGTTTAATATAAGATTTAGTTAGAATTTTAAAAAAGTTCCAAGTGGCTAGATTGGAGGTGATATGTAGGCCTTCTTTCCTTCCTTCCTTCCTTCCTTCCTTCCTTCCTTTTCCTTCTCTTTTTTTCTTTTGTGCTTAGTTGTTACAGAATGCAGCCTGTGTGAATTTTAATATTTGTGAATAACTCAAGGGCATTGGAAATAACTTGCTTTTTCAGATATACACATACATGAGATGTATACATCTGAAATGTATACATGCATAACATATTCAATTATATATATAGACATATGTAGACATACGTGTGTATATCATAGAGAACAAACTTACCAATTATGTTCAACAAATTTTCTTTTTCTTTGTCAATTTCTGAGAAACAAATTTCTGTGTTAGTGGAGTTTTCAATATATCCCTGCATTTATGGTAGCTCCTTCTCATATAGTTCAAAATTCTGCTGATTGGTACCTAAAAGTTCGTGATCACTAACCATATAGCTTTGATGGACTAATAGCTTTTATTCATATGAAAATATTACTATTTGTCCCATTTAGTGCTCTAACTCTGTATTAATTTTAAGTAATATCAACATCACTAAATCTACTTTATTTTTGTTAGCACCTGCCTAATATTTTTCTTTACATTTGTTCTAAAATATTTAATTTATAATTTTTATCATTACCATTGTTTCAACTTTTTTTTTCCTTCCACATTATTTTATATTTTCAAATGCTATAGTTTTCTTTTGTTATTCCCCCCATCTCTTTCACTTTTTCCTCCTTCTTTATAATTTTCCTTTCCTTTTCTTCCCACCCACTGTGGTGTTTCTCAGTGAAGGTGCTATTGGCATGCTACCAGGCCATTTTCATTTTTGTGCCATTGCTCTGCCCTTGCCAGGCCTCAGTGCTGGCCCTGCCACTAAATTTCAGCAGCACCCCAGTTGCTGGGACAGCCACAAGCACACATGCACATTTCCCCAGGCCTCCCAGGGTGTCATGTCACTCCCAACTGCAAATCAGTAGCCATGAGTTTGATACCGAGGTCTGTCATTACTCTTCTCTCGTGGTCTCCAATGTAATTTTTAGTTTTTATCTTTGTAACATGTGTGCATAGTTTAAAAACTGCAATAGCACTGTGAGAGTCATACCACCCAACAACAGAGAAGTCTTTTATGTCCTTCCTCTCTACTTCTTATTTATGCTCCCTAAGTCCAATATTTTTTAGTCTTTTCACTATTTTCAAGTATTTTCTTCTGTGCTTCTAAATGGCATGTATTTATAGCTATTATTTGATCTTCTAGTTGAAAATATAAAGCTTTAATTTCTTTGACGTAAGATGAGATTTTTGTTTGTTTGCCTGCCTGCTCAATTGTATGATACTCACAGAACATGCCTTCTCTGTTTTTCTAATTTGGTAATTGAAAAAAATTTTATTTAAATTGTTACTCAGTTCTTATATAATTTTAATGTGCATTGTGTACAACCGAGCCACAAATGTTCTATGACTACATTTCTTTTTTATATACAGTTTTTGTTTTGCCTGGGAGCAAATAATTCTCTTTGCTGTTGTTGTTGGCTTTGTTGTTTTGTGATCCTTTTGCTAATTTGTTCCCACAATGTCTGCCAGAAATGTAAATTGCTTCTCAATATGTTCAAACACATCAGATACCTTATCAGTTAATTTTTACCCCCATTGGAGACGTCACTTCTGGAACCTCCCATCCTCCTGTAACATGATAGAGAAATGTGTTTCTGTGTGGGATGGTGGCTCCTCTGTGATTTTAGGGACCCTTGTCCTTTCTGGATTAGCTTAGGCCACAAAGTGGTGATTCGAAGTCAAGGAATTCTTGCTTACCACAACATTAATGCTTCATACAGAATAGTTATGCCTAATATGCTTAATGAATATAGTTATGAAAATAAAAAAAATACTTTCTTCAGAAAGCATGTTGGATTATAACTTATACTGGCAATTCCTTGAATTTTAAGCCACATTTTTCCTTTCAAATAAGGAATTAGCAATAACTTATAAGCATGAAGATAACTTCTGCATATCTCTGATGCAATAAAAGAGTAAACAGCAGTATTTATATTTTATGTGATGTAAGACACACAAGAAGCCCTGTACTCAGCACATACTATTTCCAAACACCATTCTTGTTACTGGAGAGACACAGATAAGTCAGTAAAACATGGACTCTGCCTTGATAGAGCTCAAAGTAAGGAAGGCCAAAGATACATTAAATACCAACTCTAGCTGGGTGTGGTGGTGCACACCTGTAATTCCAGTATTTGAGAGGCTGAGACAGGAGGATGACAAGTTTGAGACCAGTCTCAGAAATTTAGTGAGACCCTCAGCAACTTAATGAGACCCTGTTTCAATATAAAAGATAAAATAGGGCTGGGGGTATAGCTCAAAGGTAGAATGTCCCTGGGTTCAAACCCTACAACCACATACACAAAAACAAAAACACAACAAAAAACTACTTTGGCATTATGTTATCTATACAATAGGGGCCCAGGAGGGCACTCCAAAATGCTCCAGAAAAGAGGTCATATGGTGATGCTATTTTTAGGTTTTGAAGAAAGAAAGAATATACAGACAGATACACATATACTCTACCATTTATTTATTTATTTATTTATTTATTTATTTATATTTCTTTTGTGCACAGGACTGAGGTCTATATAGTTCTGTGACCTCTCAAAGGACATCGTCATAGCAATAGTGAAAATGGTATGATTTCATTTGTAGTGATATCTTATAAATCAGGAAGCCGAGGCCCCATACACCCAGCCATATGAGCTAAGACATTGGTTCTTAATCAATATTGTTATCTAGGATGTTTCCTCCATGTGTATTGTAGCATCAAGAGCAGGCCACGGAGAGAAGAAAAAACACAAATAACAACTGGTCATGTTTTGTGTAAATGTAGCTAGTGGTCATCCCACTGAGCCATAGGAGGAGAAGAGAATGTAGAGCTTATACTCCCTGCCATGTGCAGTTTTTCATTGTCCCATTTGACTTTTACTAGAACTCTATGAGGTACTATGTCTTCTCCCACTTTACATACAGAGAAGTCACATGAAAGATGAGTGGAGACAGGACATAAACTCATCTGTACCCTGCTCTCCAGCCTCTGCAACTTCTATAATACTTTGCAGCCTTGGAAGTCATTGATGTATGATAAAATATCAGTTTTTCACTTGTTTTGTGTGTGTGAAAATCCTTTCAGTATCCTAACAGGATGGAAATTTTAGAGACAACTTTATTTTCTTCTAAATTACTAAAAAAATAAAATACAGGATCTTATTATTTATGGTAAAAACATTGCAATATTGATAAATGGTGTTTGGGTGCCTGAATTATAAAATTGTTTTTCCCCCTTAGTGGGTCCATTGCAAGACCTCTTACTCATCTTTTTTTTTTAATATACTTTTACTGGTGAATTGTAATCATACATCATAATGAAGTTTCTTACTCATCTGTCAACACTTGCCTTGACGTGTGTTCTCTTGGTCAAGTCTACCTGACCCCAACGATAGTGTTAACTCCTGAGTGTTCACCTATGAATTTTCCCATTGCGTTTCACATGATATTAATACAACTCTCATCTTAATGTAGTCTGGGCATTAATTCGTATGATGTCAACTAGATGATGAGATTCTCTAAAGAAAGTGAATATGCAATAATTATTTGTAAAAGGTATACACACTGACTGAAACACTAGCACAAAAACTAAGATTTTATTTTTTCAAGACTCACTAATAGACTTCAAGGAATTTAATCTGTTGGTATCAATATGGACAGGACTAACATATCATGTTTTGATGTATATTGTTATCAGCTATGCGCTCTTGGGAAAGTTATTCAATCATTATGTGCCTTTGTTTCCTTTTATACTTATTTGGAACAATAATTGTACATCTTCTAAGGTTTATTTATTATGAAAGGGAAATGGCATAGTTGAAGTAAGCTATTGGTAAAGAGCTAATGCTCTGTAAGTGGCCTTTACATATGAGCATTTAAATGTGTTATAAAAATGGGTTTGTTCAGCCAGGCATGGTGGTGCACCCCTGTAATCCCAGTACTTGGGAGACTGAGACAGGAGGATTGAAGGTTGGAGGACAGATTCAGCAATGTAGCAAGACTCTCAGCAACTGAGGGAGACCATGTTCCAAAACAACAACAACAAAAATAAATAAAAAGAGCTGGGTGTGTAGTTCTGAGGTAGAATGCCTCTGGATTCAATCCCCACCACCACACATACACACAAAAGAATGTTTTTTTCTTTTTGGATACACAATAGATATAATAATATTTGTGATTATTGTGTATAATATAAAAATGATATCCAATACTCACTACATTTCCAGAACCCCCTCCAATATTGTGTCCCTCTGCCCAGAGGTACCCACTCAAATGAATTTTACATTTATCAATTACTTGCCTTTATCATGTGGTTTTACCATATGAGAATGTATTTTTTATTTTTACATGTTTTGGACATTATAAAGATATAAATATATCATATTTATAATCTATAACTTATGTTTTCCTTCTCAGGGCCATATTTGGCAAATTTATGCAGGTTGATCTTTTTTTTCTTTTGCGGTACCAGGACGTTCTACCTCCGCACTCCACCCCTGGCCCTATTTTTTATACTTTATTTTGAAACCGGGTCTCACGAAGTTGCGGAGGGCCTCACTAAGTAGAGAGAGAGAGAGAGACAGGGAGAGAGAGAGAGAGAGAGAGAGAGAGAGCTGAGGCTGGCCGCGAACCCGGATCCTCCGGTCTCCGCCTCACAAAGTACTGGGATTACAAGCGTGCGCCACCACGCCCGGCCTTGCAGGTCGATCTTTACAGATGTAGTTCATTTTTATTCCTGAATCATCTTTTATTGCAGGAATTCTAGTTTATTTATTGTCTGGAAAAAAGAAATTTGGGTTGTTTCCTTTCTCCTTTCCTTTCCTTTCCTTTCCTTTCCTTTCCTTTCCTTTCCTTTCCTTTCCTTTCCTTCTTTCCTTTCTTTTCTATTGCAGTTAAGGCTATGTTTCTCCTGGTCCTCATTTGTAGAAACAGTGTATGGTGGTATGTGAGCTACTGGGTTTGGTGTAGTGTGTGTTCTCCAGTCTTACTAGATATTTCTGTTGCTCTCCTCCAACAATATATATGCATTCCTGCTGAGCAACAATCTCTCCAATGCTTGATATTGCCCAACTTTTAAGTTTGTGCCAGCTGTGTGGGTGCAGAATGGTATCTCATTGTGTTTTTCATTTGCATTTCTTAGATTTTTAATGATCTCTTACATTTAAAAAATATTTGTTAAATGTGTTCTCCCTTCTGTGAAGGAACTGTTAAAATCTTTTGTCCATTTTTCTGTAGACTTTTTGGTTTTTTTAATTGAAATACCCAAGTATAATTATGGGTTTGTCCATTTCTTGCATTTCTATCCGTTTTTGCTTCAAGTATTCTGAAACTCTGTTACTAGGTACATAAACAGTTGGCATTGCTATGTTCTTTTGATACATTGGCACTTTTAATATGAAATAACTTTCTTAATACCTGGCTATATTCTTTCCCTGGAATCTACATTGATATTAATGTAGCTATTCCAGTTTTCTGACTAGTGATAGCATGGTTTATTTATTTTTTCATACTATTACTTTTAATCTTCTTGTGTCTACTTAACGTGGGCTTTTTTGTAGGTAATATGTAATTGAGTCCTGTGTTTTCATTCAATCTGATAATCGCTGTCTTTCAATTGTGTTGCTCAGACTTGCTTACATTTAATGATGCTATTGACATGGTTAGGTTTAAATCTTCACATCTTGCTATTTGTTTTTTACTCGTCCCATCTGTCTTTTCTTCTCTTTCCCCTCTTTTCTGAAATTTTCACACTATGTTTTATGATCCCATCACATATCCTTTGCTGCCTTATTAGCTATAATTCCTTCCTTTGTTATTTTTTGTTTCCTTTAGGGATTTATAGTGCATATCTTCTAACCTGTCACTGTCAAGTGATATTATACTACTTCATGTATAATCTAAGACTCTTAACAACAGCATACTTCTATTTCTCCTTTCCTGGGCTTTATGCTAGTGTTGACACACAATTTATACCTACATATGTTACAACCCCTGTACCACATTCTCAGGACAAAAGCTGGCTTCATTACTTACTGGTGCCTCCAAATCACTCGCCCTTTTCACTTTGCTTCCTGGATCACCTAACTTCCTGCCAGATTAATAATGCATTTTAGAATGTATTCCCTAATTTCATCGAGGAATTATAATTGTTTTGAGTATGGCTCAGAGTATACATTCCACCTAGAAGTGTTAGTCTCGTTCATCACAAAGAATAGCCATACTTTTAGAATGTGGACATAACTGTCATTAGAGAAAATTCCTAATAGACAAATGAGTTATTAATATTATTCTTTCAGCAAGATTTATGCTGAAGTAGTCGTGAGTGCGGGCTATACTATGTTCTTATCAAAATATCAGTTATAATTGTTACTTCTCAACTCAAAGCGTAGTTTCTCATTGAAACAGTGTTGTTTAGATATGCTGTGTTTGTTTAATACATGTGGAGAATGAGCTACTCCACATAACTGCATTTTCCTGCTAAGTAGCACTTCTTAAAATTGTCAAAGCTTGTTTTAGTCATGTTAGATGGACTGCTTTACGAAATATACAAATTATGTTTTGCACTTCCTAGCCTTCATACACTGAGCAGCAAGGGCATCATTTGGTTCTTTCTTCATCCTTCCAGGTCATTATTACTAAGCGCAGCATGAAGGATTTGAATTTCTAAGATCTGAACACAAATCTTGGTGCCATTATTAATCAGCAGTATGATCTCAGACAAGTCACTTATCTGTGACATGGTGTGGCTCATGAGAGCCTATTGTTAAATTTCTGGCAATTTTGTGAGCTGGTTCTTAAACATGGCCATTATTAAAAATAAATTATATACGCTTATAAGTAAATAATTTAAATTAAAAACTAAGTTAAACCAGGTGTGTTGGCACATGTCTGTAATCTCAACAACTCGGGAGGTGGAGGCTGGAGGATCACAAGTTCGAGGACAGCCTGTGCAACCTAGCGAGACTGTGTCTCAAAATAAAATAAAAAGGATTGGGAATGTAGGTCAGTGGTAGCACAACCCTGGGTTCATTCCCCAGTACAACAAAAAACAAAAACAAAAAACAAAACAAAAACAAAGCTAACAAATCCTCAAAATCATGACTTCTTAATTATTTTAGTACATTTTTCTATTATCTATGCCCTTGAAGTTATTTTTATACTTTTATTGGTGCATTATAGTCTCACATCATAATATAGTTCATACTGATAGTGACATACATGCACACAGCATTTGGTAAGCTTTTGGTGCTTTATAGCCTTAAGGTTATTTTGATTTCTTATGTCTGGAGAAGTATAAAGTGTATAAAATGCCATAAATTTTATGAGGTGGGGGCTACTGCTTATCTTTTCCCAACTCTGCCTGCAGTGATATCACATAGGTTGTTTGAAATTGGCCGTGGTGGGAGTAGTCACACCACAGATATTGGCAAGTGTCGTGAGTCAGTGTTTGATTTAATATTTTGTTTGTAGTCCAAACCTAAGAAAGTGATAGAAAATGTTAATAATGCAGACTGAACTTAAAAGCATTTTATATCTGTGACTGTTACATTATGAGGAGCACAAAAATTGAGGAAATTTTTTCAGGTGTTTGAAAATTATATCTGAATTGGTAAAGAAGTAGCTTATATCACTGGAGAGCAAGTGAAGTTTTGGTACCTCTTTGTTATTTTCCTTTCATTTTTTCTATTCATTTAACCAAAAATAACAACCAACAGTCATATGAGAACTCCATACATAGGTTGGCTACCAATATAAGAGTTTAGAAAAAATTAAAAAGACCATCCTATGAAAATCAATTGGCTATTTGGAATGCACAGTAAGGGACATTGCATACTTTATTATTATTTATAAATTGTGTCTTATACAAACTTTATATCAGTAAAAATGACAATAAGTACATCAATATGCATTTTTTACATATAGCCAGCAATTAAATATTTACCACCATACCACTGCTTACTCTCTATGAGATTAAACTTCTTCATTTATTAAGTCAATTATTCAAGACTTTGAGCAGCATAATTAAAAAAATTCTATTTTCATGTTTGAATCTATTTCATTCTAAAATTGAAAACTACATTTTTTTTTACCTCCATCCCTCTAAACCCCACATATAGACACAACTTGAGAGCCACTGGAATGTATAATACTATTTGTATCTATGAATATATGGCTCCTGAATACAATCATTTTTAGTATTTAGAATTTCTTTGTGTAGATATTTAGAATCCTGCCTTAATATCAACGATCATTTCTGCTTTTGTCAGAACTCCTCTTTCTTTTTTTTTTTTGCGGTACTGGGGATTGAATTCAGGGGTGTTCTACCTCCGCGCTACACCCCCGGCCCTATTTTTTATACTTTATTTTGAAACTGGGTTTCACGAAGTTGCGGAGAGGCCTCACTAAGTAGAGAGAGAGAAAGAGAGAGAGAGAGAGAGAGAGAGAGAGAGAAACAGAGAGAGAGAGAGAGAGAGAGAGAGAGAGAGAG
>PVJS01020622.1:17637-32490 GCA_004027185.1 Glis glis | reverse complement strand
ATTATATATATATATATAATATATATGTTTATATATAAGTATATTTACATATATAAAATACTCATGGATTTGTTTCCTTTTAAAATCAACTCTCATATATATTATATATATTGTTATACACACACACACACACACACACACACACACACACACACATTTCCTGATATATGTATCCCTCTATAGTGGAGGTAGATTTATGGTTTGCTATTCTACCACTAAGGTGACTTGAATGAGAAAGGAAGGACATTAACAAGAAAAGAGGAATCGTTACATTGTCTCAATTTGTGGGACATAACCAAGACCCAGAGTCATGAATTCTGAGATGGAACAAGATGGATATTTCCCCCACCATTACCAAACAGCGAATTCTCAATAGGCAAAGTACTTGTTTTTATGTGTCTTTGTTTGATGTGTCCAACTATAGTGCACTAAATGTTCATTAATGCCAAGCCATATAGATTTTGTGCTCTGCATATGGCAGGTACTTAGTGAGTGCTTTGGGATGATTAGCATCTTTCTTTCATGTGATTTTTTAAGATAAGGGGGTAGACTGGCCAGTTGTCATCAATATTTGTTTGGTTTGGTTTGGTTTGGCACTGGGATTGAACACAGGGACATTCTACCTCTGAGATCACTCCCAGCACTTTTTATTTTTTATTTTGAAACAGGGTCTCACTAAGTTGCTGAGGGTCTTGCTAAATTGCTGATGCTGACATCAAACCCAATATCCTCCTTTCTCAACCTCTCAAGTACTGGGATTTATAGGTGTGTGCCACTACACCCAGCTTGGCATCAATATTTGTGAAGTGGGTAAAGCCCCCTCTCTTTTCCTCTCCTTTGTTTCCTGCTATCACTTTAAGTGTATTTTCATCTTCCTCCATCAAAATTGTCTCAGAAAAGAATACACAATGTAAGGAACTATCAAGCCTTAGTGCAATTCCTTCTCAGTTATAATAGCTTTAATCAGAATTGGGTATTTGGAGGCTCTTATGAGAGTACACACAAACAGTCTTCTTTAAAGGTAAGCTATGTTAAAAATCATTGCAGCAGTGACAAAATGTCTATCAAGTCATAACCTGCACTTCCTTTGTCTCAAAAAAACTTCAACTTTTTCCTGTTTTGATATGCATATCCAGTCTGTCACCACATCCCCTATCAGTACACATAGTTTTATTTTTTAAATCCCACACAATCCCCCTTATACCTTGTTTAAAGCCCATCAATGTTTTTGGATTGCTTATAGGCCAAAATTTAAAATCCTTAATGAGACACCCCTCTCACACACCCAGGACACCAGGACAGCTGAAAATAAGTATACAGACAGTGGTCCTGACATGAATAACTTCCTCTCTGCCTTTAGACAAAGGGACTTTTTAAAGATTATATGATCTCAGAGTTCATGAGGCTGAATAGAGGAAAAACAGGGATAACATCAGGTTCTATCCTAAAATCTCAAGGAATATTGCAGACGCTGGGTCTGGCCTCTTTCATCCAAACAAGAAGTTACCTGCTGCCTTGCTTCTTAAAGTGTGTTCCACAGACCACCAGCATCTATATCACCAGGAAGCTCAGGAAACACAAACTGTGAAGTCCCACTCCAGATTTAACAAAACTGAATTTTATTAGGAAATTCGTGTATCTATTAAAGTTTGAGAAGCCCTGACCTAGAGCCTATGGCATATGATGCAAACCTTGGGTTTATGTGTTTGACTATTTTAGAATATTTTAGAAGCTAAATTCTAAGACTGAGGGTGGAAAAGATGATTCTTGAGACACAGATAGATAAAAGGATTTCTTTTCATAGGAAGATACTAAAATTTAGAAAAGGTCAGATACTACCAGCATCTCTAAAAAGCAAATTCAAACTGATCTGACCAGAAAGCACAACAAAAGCATTAATCATCCCTTTCCAGGTCTTTGAGTTTCAGATCTGCTCACAGACAAGAAAGTCAGAAGGAACATGTTCTATCCCCAGAGGAAAAGTCAAGGAGTCAGACAAATCTAGTGCTCCAAACAGAGTGTAAAGAAGCCCAGAAATTAGAAACCATATTCTTGATAGTACAAAAATAGCAATTCTATTTCTAAGCCCTCATGTTTCCTTTCCAATGTATTTGAAAATTCCCCTTTATTTGTACATAGTTTTACACATTTTATGTAGTTCCTTACCTTCTGCACTAGATTATAAATTCCATAGAGAAAATGGCAGCTTGTCATCTCCTCAAAATAGTTTTCTATTGTTTGTAAAGATTATTAAGCACCTTTTGACCACTCATTTTTCAAAATGTAATGGACAATTAAATTTCCCAAAGTGCAAGCATATGATTCATTTTATCTTGTAATATTCACCTCCCTTTCTACATCCCAGAATCTTTCAAAACCAACTCAAGTGTTACCACCCCAGTGACTTTCCCTGTCTTCTTTCCATATCCAAACTACTTTGTCTTCCCTCCATTATAGCATTTACACTGTTCTGAGACTCACCATCTGAATCCACACTCAAATATGACCTCCTTGTAGTCAAGGCCACAACTCATATGAACCTAGAGCTTTCCAGATCTCAAAAGTGTAGGTACACTTGAATCAGATTTCACAGCCTATGTGAAGCCAATACTTACCCCACTTTTTCAGAAAAGTCTGCTATTTCTTCATGATGGTGCCTCCAATTCTGTTTCATCTCTGTCATATGTCTTCTGTTCAGTTACTATAATAATTTATACATCAACCTCTGTTACATGGATATTAGCCACAGAGCTGAATCCTATTTATGATTGTAGCAGGAACTTTGTTCAAGATTTGATGGCAAGCAGAAGAGATGGATAACTTTCCATGACACACAATCTTTTTCGGTCAGGTGAGCTGTTCTGTTCTGTTCTTCCACTGTGCACAACTTGGGCTCAATCATGTGATCTTCTTATACGCTCTGACCCCAAACCAGATCCCATACCACTCAGTCTTCCCCAGCATTCAGAATTTCTATTAGAATATTTTTCCCATTCGCTGTAAATCTACATATCAAATTGTTCTGGGAGTATTTACTCAAAACATTATTTCACAAATAATCTTACAAATGAGATCTGACAGGCCTTCTGAATTCTGAGTCATGGTAAACAAAAGACTTAATTTATGACCTCTTTTCATTCTCCTGGAGGGGGACAAATAAATCTGCTTCATATGAATTTTCCTTGAATGAGACGAATAAGCACTCCTCTTAAATATTAGTCACTTAAAGACTGTCAGATGATAATGCTTAGAATGCATATTTTTCATATTATTCATCAGGACTCTTAGTTGCCATTCACAGAATCTATTCCACCTAGTTTAAGTTAAAATGGGTTTAGTATGGAATATTAACTCACTACCCCATAGGATGTCTGTAAAACAGGCTTTTCTCTAGAAAAAAACTTCCAAGAATATCTCCTGGAACCATACTGCCATCACTAGAACGACGTTGTCTCTGGTTCTTTCCATGGAAATGGGAGAAAAGACGTATAACTCACTTGCAAATTGTTGTCCCACATTATTATTTGGAATCAGAATCAAAAACCCAGGTAGGCATGCTTTCATCCTGCTGGAAGAGAAACTGGGAAATGTAGGTTGTCTGGGATTCTATTTAGGAAGGCAGAATCCAGAGTATGAATTGTTAATATGTGACGTGAATGCCAAGAGATGTGGGGCAGCCATGAAAAGCATACACTCCCTCCATATACTTAGGTATTAATGAAATGTCTAGAATATCACACTAAGTAATAGAAATGTTCTCAGTTAGGCATTGAGACTCAACAAATTGTTTAGTGTTAGGGAATAACATGACCAAAGCTATCTTTTAGAATAAGATTTCTAGCAAAAGACCAGACTGAATTCATGAAAAAAAAAATAGAGGTAAGATGAGATTGTACAGGCAGGACAATAATGAAAAGCTGAAGAACAAAAGGTAGTAAGAAACCTATGGAGCAACTCTTCTCATTTAATACACGAAAAAATTGGAGACTTCTAATATGTACCATTATCTAATTTCCAACTGCCCCCTTATTTAAGCCTTGCCTTTTTGTATGGTTAGGTCTGACCAATGGGTTGAAGAAAGTGGAATGTGTCACTTCTCCATCAGAGCTTTTACATGGTGATGTGAGACCATCAACCCCTCCTACCTGCCCCTAGCCCGCAATCCCCTGTGCACTCTTCCCCAGACACAATGGATAGATGAGGTATCTGTTGAAAGGGAGCCTCAGTCATTCAGGATCCTAAGAGACTGTGATGCACAGAGCCCTCTGCTGATCAGTGAAGGATGTACAGTCAGAACAAGGCTGAAACCTCTCTTTATTAAGCCAACAAGTTTTACTATTTTGTTGTTTCGTTCTGTTTTTAACCACTGCATAAATTAATTTAACCTTATCAAACAAGTACATAGGATCATAATTGTTATTCTCATTTTTAGCTGGGAACAAGGAAACTCAGAAATACTGTCCAATATTATCTGGGAAGCCAGGAAGTATATATTGGAACTGGGATTTTTTGGCATTGTTTGGTTATACTTTTATTGGTTTTATTGCTATTATTGTTATATATTCATATAACAAAGATAAAATTACATACATGCAAATGTGAAATAGTATCATATGGATTTAGTTAGCATTTCCTTAAGTAGTCATGAGATTACATCTTTTCATGACTGTTAGCCATTTGGGTTTCCTGTTCTCTAATTGGATCAATCAACTTGCTGCTTTTGAATTGAGTTATTCATGCTATTCTTGCTGATTTTTAGAAGTTTTTTATTGTACATGTTAATTCTTTTGGATTGTTAATTCTTTTGGATAGTCCCTATATGTGATTTGTATCTGCATGCTTTTCAATAATGTCTTTTGATAATCCAAAATTTAAAACTTTATTATGACTCAATTTATCACTCTCTTCCCTTAAAGTTTGTTCTGTTTTGTAATGTTTCAGATATCTTTTCCCATCCCTAATATGATGAAAATATTCTGTCATATTTTCTTCTAAATATTTTAAATTTGAGGTGCACATACAACATTGGTTGTTTTGTATAGTTCTTTAAGGATCTACTTTTCTCCAGATCCAATAATCAGTCTCTTTAGAAATATTTTCTATAGGTTTCTAAGTCTTTGCCAAAGAGTTGTAATAACATTTGCTTATTTTGCTTTTAATTGCTCCAAGTAACCATGATTATATCTCTCCTCTTATTTCTGTCCTTGTATATAATTTTGCTTCATCTCAATTTTATAAGCCATGCTGAAAATGTATTTCCTATTGGTTTTCCAAAATCTAAAAATAAAATTTTCACTGGAATCCATTTTTTCAACTTGTTTCATATTTTGTACCTTTAGATTTTATCTTAAAAATCCCTTCCTCCTTTACTTTTTATTTCTTTTGTTAACGGTTTTGTTATAATTTCCATAAATTAGAACTGAGTTCCTTTATTCTTTCTTTTAAAATGAGATATTTAAGATGATAAGCGTTCTCCAAAGAATAGTTTTTTGTGCGCATCTCAGAGATTTTACTATGAAGTATTTGACTCTTATTACTCTCTAGGTAGTTTGTAAGTTCAGATTTAATTTTCTCCTTGAACTAAAAGTCATATTGAAATGCTCTTCTTAATTTCCAAGTAGTTATGGCTTTTATGTTCACCTTTACATTACTTATCTCCTATTTTATTGGATTAAAACCAGAGAATATGCTCTATAAAATTTCTACATTTTAAAAGGTGTTGAGCCCTCTTCTTTTCAAGAGGCAATAAGATTCTATACATATGGCTATTAAATTTAGTTTATTGACTGTGTTTTTCAAGTCCTATAAGCTTACATTTTTACTTCTCCAGAATCTTCCCAATCTGAAAGTGATATACTAAAGTGTTTCACTATAGTGATACTTTTAATATGCTACCTTGTGTTTCTAATGTTTTTTTTCCTTTATATTTGGCTTTTGGATTTTATGTTGCATGGTACATACAGATTTACCATGAGTCTACTTTTTTCATAATTTGCTTTTATCATTATAATATGTCCTTCTTTAACATGCTTAAAAGTTTTAACCTTACGATATATTGCTACTTCTCCTCACTTAGTTTACATTTTATTTTAACTATGTATTTTCCAATTTAAAAACAATAACTGATAAATAAAAATTGAATATACTTATTACATGATATTTTGAAATATGTATACAGTGGGGAATGGTTAAATTGAACTAAATAACTTGTATTACATCATATATTTATCATTTTTTATTTGTTGTGACAACACTTAAAATCTACTCTCAGTGATATTCAAGAACACAATACAATGTTAATAACTGTGTTAGTCAGCTTTTCAATACTGTAACAGATAACTGAAATAGTCAAATTACGAGGAGAAAAGATTTATTTTGGCTCAATACAGCATTTTTTTCTGTGTCTGATTTATTTTACTTAATATAATATCCCCAGCTTCATCCATGTTATCATAAATGGTAGGATCTCCTTCCTTTTGGGGGCTGAATAATATTCTAATTGTAAATATAATATATAAAATGATAGTGGGTGACGTTGAGGGTGCATTTCTATTATATATCATATATGTGTGTGTGTGTGTGTGTGTATATATATATATATATATATATATATATAATTATCCAATCATCTATTGATAGACTTAGGTTGTTTCTATGCCCTGGCTATTGTGAAAAATACTGCAATGAACATGAAAGTAGAGACACCTCTATGAGGTACTGATTTCATTGTCTTTGTTTATATACCTAGAAAAGAGCTTGCTAGGCCATGTGGTAGTTCTATTGTTAATTTGTTGGAGTGCCTCCACACTATTTTCCATAATGACTGTCCCAATTTATATTTACATCAACAGTGTACAGGGTTTTCTTTCCTTCACACCCTCATCAACACTTATTATCTCTCATTCTTTTGATAGTAGCCATTTTAACAAGTGTGAGGTGACATATCATTTGGTTTTAATTTTAATTTCCCTGATGATTAGTGCTGTTAAGCACCTTTTCAGCTATCTGTTGCCTGTTTGTATATATTCCTTGGAAAAATGTCTATTCAGGTTCTTTGTCCATTTTCTTCACTATTAAGCTGTGTATGTTCCTTATATATTTTGGATCTTAACCCTTACAGGACACATGATCTACAAATATTTTCTCCTAATCTACAGTTAGACTTTTCATTTTTGTTGATCGCTTCCTTTGCTGTATAGCTTTTTGGTTGATGTACTCACACTTATTTATTTTTGCTTTCTTTGCGTGTGCCTTTGTGTCCTATCCAAAAAAATTATTGCCAAGACCAAATAGATTTTCTCCTGTTTGCTTGTTTGTTTTTCTATCCTCCTAGAGTTCTTGAGGCCTACAGAAGCCAGATAAGTTCACAGGGAGCTGATATTAATCTATATCAAGGTTCTATGATCTGTTACATTCAAATCCTGTACCTGGAGCTCTCTGATTTTAGCCCATGGAGAAAAAACAAAACAAATGAACATACAAAACAAAACAAAACAAAAAAAACAGTTCATGCTATCCCAGTCTGGATTATCACAGAGTACTGGAGTACTGCTAACCCTAGCAGTTGCTTTGCTCGCAGAGCAGATGAATTAGACTTGGGATTGGAAGCAAAAAGCATAGAGCCACTTTTCAACCCATTTCTGAAATGAAGGAAGTGGCAGTTGGGGACAGAGGAGCTAGATAGATGCGAAGAGGCAAAATGGGCAGTGTTTAACAATGACTGTAGTTTGGGAGTAAGGGAGAAGGCTTAAAGATAGTCAAAGACCTCTGACGTTTGGAAAATTCTCATTACACCTGATTTCTTGATTACTTTTAGTACCTAATTTTCCAAATTCATTGCTACTAAATTTCTTGTGGCTCACATAGTCTTTTAACTACACATCTTTGAAAGGGACAAAATAACTTCTAATCATTGTTATGTAAAGAGAGCATATTAAAAAAGCTTTTTATCTGCAGGTCTATTTATGGTCAGGATCACCCTTATCCCAGTGTCTGAATGCACCCCCAACATGATCCCTATTATCTTGTCACCTATTTGGCTGCTGTCAGCTGAGAACCTGGGAATAATATTGTTGGCATAAAAATCAATCCCAATTTGAAGTTGAGAGGTTTGGGGTTTTGTTGTTGTTTTTTAACTTCAGGTAAAAGTTTTAACCATGACACACCATGATAAATTGCTTGGCATAGTGGTACTCGGAGTGCAATTTTACAGACTCAGCTGTAGCACTTCAAAGTGTACTTTTGGGTAGGGTTAATAAAGTCAACTGAGATTGCTGATACTTAATAATCAGTAAGAGGAACCTCACCTTTCACGGTTTCAAAATACAGTCTGTTTCATCTTGGTATT
This sequence comes from Glis glis, assembly GCA_004027185.1. Classification (NCBI taxonomy): domain Eukaryota; kingdom Metazoa; phylum Chordata; class Mammalia; order Rodentia; family Gliridae; genus Glis; species Glis glis. Next base: position 24,143 of record PVJS01020622.1, on the reverse strand, counting down.
TGTCACTGTATGCCTGAGAAAGGATAGGATTCACAGTGTTTTTCTCTCTCTAAAAGTTATGATTATTCTACTAGTTTACTTATGAGTTATTTTATCCATTTTTTTGAACAGGAACTGTTTTTACCATGGGAATATATGCTATACTTTTGCCAGTAGTGGACTCTAAAAACAATAACAATAATGGTGTAGCATCAAAAAAGATAAACAATGTGGGGGAAGATTAAAGGCTGTGCAAGGGACCCAACTAAAGGGGTGGAAGATAAAAGGAAAAAAAATGTAACTGAACAGAAAAAATTCATCCTTCAGTATTATGCATGCCTAGAGAAGAACTGGAATGTCAAATAGCTTAGTTTTTTACTTATTTACTCTGTATTATTTCAGAAAGAACTTATGCTTCTTTGCATGAGTTGGACAAGATCACAAAGGAAATTCTTAAAGGAATGCAAAAAAGGGATAAAGGTATAAAATTGAATTAGGAATAATTAAAAATGTGCATTACAAAACAACACATTTGCTATGGAAAGTCCTAAGTTTGACTGCAGCTTTTCAATAGTCACCTCTAACAGAGAAATGTAGTCAGTTATATAATTCCTAGTATCTATAAAATAAAAGCTATCCAAATGTCCAGGAGCTCCAGAATTATTCTGCAAAGTGAAGTCAGACAGGGGTATCTCCTGGGATTTCCTGTGGGGGTGAGAGCAGTGTAATGGCTCGTATCCTCCACAACATCCTTACTGTAAAGGAAAGAATGAGATTCCTTAACCATTATGAGGCCACCCAAACTAGTATATTTTAGTTTAAAAATGGTTAACAAGGGATCTAAGTGATAAAGCAACAGTTCTCAAGTGCTCAGAAATTCTTAACGACAATCAGATAAATTCAACTCAAAACTACACTGAGATGCCATCTAACTCCAGTTAGAATGGCAGTCATCAAGAACATAAACAATAATAAATGTTAGAGAGAATGTGGGTAAATAGGAACTCTTACTTTGGTGGTTCAGCTGCTATGGAGATCAGTGTGGAGGTTTCTCAGAAGACTAGGGATGGAACCACCATATGACCCAGCAATAGAGCTCCTGGAATTGAAGTCAGAATATTATAGTGATGCAGGTATATCCATGTTTATAGCAGCACAATTCATAATAGCCAAATTATGGAACCAGCCTGGAAGTTCATCAACAGACTAGTGGATCACAAAACTGTGGTATATATACATAATGGAATTTTATTCAGTCATAAAAAATAATGAAATTATGTCATTTGCAGGAAAATGGATGGAACTCAAGAATATACTAAGCAAGATTAGTCAGTCTCAAAAAACAAATAATCTCTTATATGTGGAAACCAGATGGAAATTGAGAAACAAAGGTAACATCAGAGACTCCAGTGGTGTGGTGGAGGAGGTTTGGGGGAGGGAGGAAGGAGGACAGAGACATATAATAGTTGAAATAATTCTATGTACATATATAAAATTACCAACTCCAATCTCAAAGACATGTACAGGGGAGGGGAGGGAGGAGGGTGGGACCTGGAGGGAAAGGCAATGAGTGTTGTATGCATGTATATTCCTAACACGCTATACCTCAGTATGCTGTGTAATTACAATGCACCAATCAAAGCATATGTTAAAAAAAGACAATCCAATGCTGCATTATCTCTAAGGATCCAAGTCTCTAGACAATTCTCTATGTCCTTTCAAAAATAGCCCACAGAACCACATTGAGAACCAGAACATTTGAAACAGTAAGAAGTCATGTTTAAAGGCTCAGGGAAGAAAACTTGATGGTTTGGTGATGACCTAAAGTCTCTATTTAATCTCCACTTGCTTTGGACCCAGTTATTCCTAACATATGGGGAATGTTGGGGCTGGCACTGAGACTGGGTGTGTTGCAAAGAGTAATGATTCCTCAGGAGGCATTTACAGTCTGTGAGGGAGGTTCACTCTTGTTAAGGAAAATTACAAGTTGGGGACTCAGTCTGAGAATCTGTTATCCTTAAACAAAAGGGTATGGAAGCAGAGACTTCAAGTGACCAAGCAACAAAGAGCAGGATAAGAGAACAAACCCTTTCTGGATCTGAAGGCAATTCTGAATGATGGGGCCATAAGCAAGAGACAGATGGTGGTGGAAAAGCTAACCAAAATTAGCTCGCCTTTAAAACAAAAATCTTTGCAACTGTATAATGACAGATCATTAATATTAAGTGAGAAAACTGATACTAATAAGCGTCAAAATCACAGAGTTGGAACAATTTGTGGACATATTACTAAATTTGTTTTTTCTCCAGCTGAGGTAATTGCATACATCTTCCTTCTTTTCTAATTCTAAGTGCTAGGTGCAGGAACTTTAGCCAAAGATAAAATGGGGCTTATTGAGACCTAAATATTTTTATAGTGCTACTTGAAGTTTTGAAATCTGAATGAATGGGGAGTAATTCATCTTCACTTCTTACTCTTCCTGCTCTTGGTCTAGTTTTACCAATTTCTTCAGCCATTAACTGCTTTTACCCATTGGCAAAAATATTCATAAATCATACCTTAAGACTAAGATGCTGAGAAAGAAATGGTCTTGCCCATGGCCCTAAGATCTACACTCCATTAAGAGTAATATCAATCTTAATGTAATCACAGTGAAGGCCAGACAGCCTTTGATCAATGGTGTCTAGGTGGCTATCAGAGTAGCAGTTCAGAGCACACAGATAACAGTAATGATGGAACCAATCTCAGAGCCAAGTTATAAAGTACATCAAGAAAGCAATGACAAAGACGAGATAAAAGAGCAGAGGCTGGGGTCTGCCACAGTCTGAGTCATGTAATTTGGGTATCTGTTTCCCAACAGCACAATTTGCATTGAGGAAATCAAACCAAAGGAATAGGAGTCAGTTAGCCTAGCAATCAAAGAAGAACAGTTTCCTGAATTACCACCTGGTAGAAAGATTTCAAAGTTTCCAAATTAGAAGTTTAAACTCTAAGCATTCTAGAAGTCAAAATCACTCGCAAGCCATTAAGGATGGATTGTTTTTCTAATACAGCAGCATCAAGCTAGAAGCCGTTTCTGCTCTTTTGAGAAGTTGTCCTGTCATCAAATTCTGGCACTAAAGATTAGGAAACTTAACAAAGATTTAGTAATTATAAGCTTTTAATTGCACACCCGTTTCTGATGAGATTACACGGTCATTTGGAGACTCTTTGCAAATGTTTCAAGAAGGCCTTACCAGGGGTCTGCATAGAAGAGGGTTGCATTTGTAATCTCAGTCCTGCTCCTACCTAAGAAAATATTTTATCTTATTGAAGCATTTCATAAAACCATTTCAATATCAGTAGCTTGCTAAACAAAAGCCTCATCTCATCTCAAGCAATCATGCACAGCCATCCAGTAAGCTTTCCACTCTGCAACCTTTTAAATATTCTCTCTGAAGGAATGTTTCTAACCTGTATGTCTGTATGTTTTCAACAAGATACTAATAGATGTTCTGTGCGGAGGAAAAAAGGGTTTACATAGTCGACTAAGCTTGGGGCTGGCTGGTAAAACAAACTTAAATAGATTTCTTAATTACAGGATTTCTCTTTAGCATTTAGCCTTTCACCAAAGAAGAGGCAAAATTTAGCATCAGTCAAGCCCCTCCTTCCTTGCCTTCCTTTGCTCTTCCCCACAAATCTGTTTTTATCTTTCAGACTTAATCCCCATGGAACATAAGAAGAATGACTTTAAAAGACAATAATAAGAGATTGTGTAGTGAGATTAGTGAGCCTCAGTAAGTGAAATGTGTCTATGTTACAGACATGTGATGCTTGAAGGACTTGATTCCATGAGCCAATTCTTCCTACTCATCAGCTTCTCACTCGAGCTGGGTGAAGAAACCTGATCTGGGCACTCGGGTGCCCTGCGTCTCAGGGGTCAAGCCTGTTTGAGGCTGCTAGTGAATATTGCCTTTACCATGCTACCAACTTCAGTAAAGATGTGGATTTGCCATCTGTCCCTTTCTGGCTATGTGTGGTTTAGGAAAAGGGGTATAAGAGTCTAATATGATATTGGTCCTGCAGGAGGTAACCAAACAGATTTTCAGTCACAGTCTGGCTGGTATGAATGGAAAAGCAAGTTCTCAGACTATAAGAATGGCTTCAAATCCTCCTCAAGAATTAGGCTGCCTTTTTTCTAAAGTATTACCTGCAGTAGGTGGAATCAAGAGCGTAGATAAGAAGCCAAGCTTCCCTCCTCTACCAAGCTGTTCTCTGAGGTCTTTACTAAAGAGAACTCACAAGGATTCCTACATCACTCCAAAGATGTCAAATAATCCACTTCAGAAGCACTTGGCTTGGTTTCCTTTGATGAGCAGAAGCTTTGTAGTTTAATGTTATCCCACTTATTAATTCTTGTTTTAATTTCCTGTGCTTTGGAGGTCTTGTTGAGGAAGTTTCTAACTGTGCATATATGATAGAGTGTTGGACCTATGGCTTCTTCTAATAATTTCACAGTCTCTGGTCTAACTTCCAGGTCTTTGATCCATCTCAAGTTGACTCTTGTGCCGGGTGAGAGGCAAGGATTCAGCTCCATTTTTTCTACAGATAGATAACCAGTTTTCCCAGCACCATTTGTTGAAAAGACTGTCCTTTCTCCAATATATGTGTTTGGAACCTTTGTCGAAAATCAATTGGCTATAAGTTTGTGGACTTGTTTCTGTATCTATTCTGTTCCATTGGTCTATGTGTCTGTTTTTGTGCCAATACCAGGTTGATTTTATTACTATAGCTCTGTAGTATAATTTGAAGTCAGTAATCGTGATGCCTCCTGCATGGTTCTTATTGCTGAGAATTGCTTTGGCTATTCTGGGTCTTCTGTTTCTCCATATGAAATTAATGACTGATTTTTCTAGCTCTGTGAAAAATGATGTTGGTATTTTGATAGGGACTGCATTGACTCTGTAGATCATTTTTGGCAGGATGGCCATTTTGATAATATTTATTCTGCCTATCCAAGAGCAGGGGAGATCTTTCCATCTTCTAAGATCTTCTTCGATTTCTTTCTTCAGTGTTCTACAGTTTTCATTGTAAAGGTCTCTTACCTCTTTGGTTAAGTTTATTCCTAGGTATTTGATTGGTTTTGAAGTTATTGTGAATGGGATTGTTTTCTGTATTTCTTTCTCAGTGGATTCATGGTTGGCATATATGAAAGCTACTGACTTTTTTAGGTTGATCTTGTATCCTGCTACTTTGCTGAATCTGTTAATCAGATCTAGTAGACTTCTGGTTGAGTTCTTTGGGTCTTCTAGATATAGGATCATATCGTCTGCAAATAAAGATAACTTTAGTTCTTCTTTTCCTATTTGAATTCCTTTGATATCCTTCTCTTGTCTTACTGCTCTGGCAAGAGTTTCAAGGACTATGTTGAAAAGGAGTGGTGATAATGAGCATCCTTGTCTTGTTCCTGATTTTAAGGGGAATTCTGGCAATTTTTCCCCATTCAATATGATGTTGGCTTTGGGTTTCTTATATATTGACTTAATGATGTTGAGGTATGTTTCTTCTATTACGATTTTCTGTAGAGTTCTTAACATGAATGGGTGTTGAATTTTGTCAAATGCTTTTTCCGCATCTATTGAAATGATCATGTGATTTTTGTTTTTAGTTTGGTTTATGTGGTGGATAACATGTATTGTTTTGTGTAAGTTGAACCAGCCTTGCTTTCCTGGGATGAAATCAACTTAGTCATGGTGTACGATTTTTTCAATATGGTTGTGAATGAGCGTGGCTAGTATTTTATTTAGAATTTTTTCGTCTATGTTCATTAATGATATTGGTCTGTAATTTTCTTTCCAAACCATCAAGAGCTTAAAGAGAAAGCCTATGGAATGGGAAAAGATCTTTGCAAGCTAGCCCTCTGACAGAGGTCTAATATCTAGGATATACAAAGAACTTAAAAGACTTTACACTAAGAAAATAAACAATCCGATCAAGAAGTGGGCAACTGAAATGAAGAGACACTTCACGAAAGAAGAGATACAAATGGCCAATAGATACACGAAAAAATGTTCAACATCATTAGCAATCAGGGAGATGCAAATCAAAACTACTCTAAGATTTCATCTGACCCCAATTAGAATAGCAAGCATTAAGAAGTCAAACAACAACAAATGTTGGCGAGGATGTGGGAAAATTGGGATTCTTCTACACTGTTGGGATTGCAAACTAGTTCAACCACTCTGGAGATCAGTATGGAGATTCCTCAGAAAACTGGGAATGGATCCACCATATGATCTGGCTATACCACTATTGGGTATCATACCAAAGGGATTGAAACTAGAAAACTATAGTAATATATGCATACCCATGTTCATAGCAGCACAATTCACAGTGGCCAAATTATGGAACCAACCTAGATGTCCATCAACAGATGAATGGATTACAAAATTATGGGAAATACACACAATGGAATTCTACTCAGCAATAAAGAAGAACAAAATAACAGCATTCGCAAGAAAATGGAAAGATCTGGAGAACATTATGTT
>PVJS01020622.1:0-17537 GCA_004027185.1 Glis glis | reverse complement strand
AGGGACTCCAATGACAATGGAGAACCCTCAGTGGTGCAAGGGAAGGGATACATGGGAAGGGGAAGGGCAAGAAAGAAGTGAATCCATGGAATTACTATCAAAAACAATGTATACATATGAGATTATACCAACGTCATTCTCAGTGCTACATGTGGGGGGGAGGAGGGGGAGGGACACTAAGAGCTGTGTGCATGTATGTTAACACCAAACTGATACTCATTGTGATGTGAGACTACAATGCACCAATAAAAACATATATAAAAAAAGAAGCACTTGGCTTGGGCAGACACGGCCAATGAGGATACATGTTGATTAGAACTTAACTTACTAAAATGCATATGCTGGCTCATAGAACCAGAAAACGGTGCCCACAGAAACTAAAAGCTTATAAAATGCCATACTTCTGGAATTATTTCCAAACACCATATTGCTTTGTTCCTTCAGTTTTTCTTTTCATTCAGGTATATATGAGCTGAAATGTACCTTCCTCACAGAGCCATACCTAACCAACTTATCTAAAACATCTCTGTTTCTAGCAATCTATTCTTTTACCTTATAACATTTATCACAATTTGAAATTATTTTGTCTATCTAGCTTACTCCTATTAGAATAGAAGTTTATGGTGCAAATATCTTGACTCTTTTGTTCCTGACTATTAATTAAATTAAATTAAATCAAACCAGATGATAAAGGAAGAACAATCCACACTTTCAGTTCATAAAAATCCTAATTCTCAACATAGACTTTCCTTTGTGGCAACAGTCTATAAAGGGAAGTAGCAAAGCAACTATAGTTAATAATAATGTGTATTTTGAAACAGCTAGAAGAATTTTCAATGTTCTTACCACAAAAAATGATAAATATTTGACATTATATATATATATATATATATATATATATATATATACTAAATCCTCTGATTTGATCACTCCACAATATTTACATGGATTGAAATGTCACCTTGTACCCTATTAATGTGTAAATAAAAATAAAATTAAAATAAGACAAGCCAGGTGCAGTGGCATATGCTTGTAAACCCAGTACTCGGGAGGCTGAAACAGGAGGATCACAGGTTTGAGGACATCCTGAGGAACTTTGTAACACCCTGTTTCTAAATAATAAATAAAAAGGGCTGGGGAATAAAAAGGACTCAGAGGTAGCATGCACACACACACACACACACACACACACACACACACAAACACACACACACAAATAAACTTAATTAAATTAAGCAAACAATAACAGACCAATTGGACATATGCTTTAATTTTATGTATACGTTCCAATTTGCCATTCAAACTCTATCCCTCAGCAAATAAAGGATAAATTCATAAGATTTACTGCACACAGCTCCCTCTGCCATTATACTTCACAGTGTATACTTTTCCTCTATACAGAAAAATTAGGGTTTAGCATAATTCAACTTATTTGCAGTCATTTTTAAAAGTTGTGTAGTCTTTTTAGGAGATGGATTAGTCTTCCCAAGGTTATCTTAATCCGGATATATTCTTAGTACCATCCCGATGCTTCATAATTGCTGTAATAAGAGCTGACCTTGTTATTAATAGAAATGAATACTGTTTGTTGCAAATAGTTTCTCAACCATGAAATCACATTATGTCTTTTATTGTGTATGTACTTATTATTCTCATGGTCAGTCCTTCATATTAGTCATCAACTTTTCATCTCTAACGAGTTAATCTTTGAAAATTACAAACTGAGTTCAAGGTTCAAGCTAATACTTTATCTCTTTCAAAGAATCAGCGACAGTCCTACATACTGCATTAGTCAGATTTTTAGTGCTGTGACAAAATACCCAAGAAAATCAGCATAAAGGAAGAAAGGTTTATGTTGGCTTATGGTTTTGGAGGTTTCAGTTCAAATCTCTGTTGCTTTGGGCCATTAGCAAGGCAGACTGTGATGGCAGGAGTGCTTGGTGGAGCAGAGCTACTCAATTATGGCATCAGAGAAGCAGAGAGAAAGGAAGGGGCCAGGAACAATATATTCCCTTCAAGGACGTGCCCCTAGTTACCTGTTTTCTCCAACCAGGCCCCACCTCCTAAAGTCTCTAGCACCTCCCAGTAGTACCACCAGCTAGGGACCAAGCCTTTAACACATGAATTTCTGGGGGACACTCCAGATCCAAACTATAACACACACCAACCAAAACATACATTTCAAAGTTCTTTTTTCCAGTACTGGGGATTGAACCCAGGGGCATTCCACTGTGAGCTACATCCCAGCCCTTTTTATTTTCACTAAGTTGCCTAGACTGGCCTTCAATTTGAGATCCTCCTGTCTCAGCCTCCAGACTCTTTGTGATTATAGGTGCATACCACCATGTCTGGTTTAAAGTTAAATTTTAAAACACTCTAAAATCACAATTTAAACAGATTGTTCATTCTCTTTTAAAAATGGTGATATTCTAATTTGATCAGATATTTGACATGTAGATATCACCAATCATTTTTGCTTCTTCGCATTGTTGCAACATTGAATCATGATGATGGGAGAGGCCACTGTGACTTAGAACCCATGGCCATTGGGGTCTCCCTAGACCCAAACATACAGTGTTACTAAGGCCAGCATTCAACCAAGGTTTAAGAGAGAGATTTTCTCCAGATACTTTTGTTCACTGATTTTATATTTCTGCCTAAATATCTGATTTAACCAATCAAAAAATCAGCCTTTTGAAGATGTTTAAAAAGGGAGGCAGCTAACCAAAAAGCATAACCAAACAGGTCTGAAGGTCTGACTAGCCCCACTGTTGCTCTGGGTCCTTTCTCCATTGGTAGAGGCCTGCCTGTCGGCCGCAGTACACACCTGCATCCCAATCCTGCTCCCTCTTGACCTTCACACACTGCACCATCCCTGCTTGTCCAGCAGCACTGAATCTTTTTTACCTGTAACACCACCTTGTAACATCATGGGAGCCCCAGGGGAAGCACTAATAATGACGGATGGTCCATGATTCCCTGAGGAAGCAGACGCTATCAACACTACTGACCTCCATAGGCAATCTCTGCTGATTAGCAGGAGAAATAGCAGCGCCTCGCTTGACAGGGGTGATAATGGAGAAGGACTTCTGAGTTGAAACAGGAGGATGAGCTGCTGCTATGCTGGGAAGGAATTCTTTATTCTGGAAACACAAGTCCCAGGAGGAGGAGAGAGAAGATTTGGTGCAGCAAAAAAGATAAGATTTTAGTCCCAATTCCACTATTAACTAGAGATATCATAAGGGAAATTAACTTCCTGGTATCACCATTAATCAGAATAGTTATAATTACAACAAAATAAATAAAATGTATGAAACACTGATTATGTGCCAGAAAGTGTGCTATTCTATATGCTATGTCATTGCATCCCTTACGATCACACTTTGAGATAAGAACTCCATTATTATCCCCATTTTGCTCATGTTGAAATGAGTTCATAAGAAATGTACTCAAGCAAGTAAGTGGTGGAAACCAAGTTGCCAGAAGCAGCTAGTAATGACACCCTTGCATTTCTACCAAGACTCTGGGCAGGACACAGGGACATAGTGGATGTGTAGAGCTTGGAAATACATCCACATGGAGGAATAAGCATTTCCATGTAGCCTCATGAAGGCTTTCGAATGATTCCCAACACCTGCTGTGTCTAACATTGCTCTACTACCTTCTCAAGCCTCCGGACTCCCGTCTGATGCCCTCATATGGATGATAGGGGAAATGTGAATTTAGAACAATGTTAGTTTGCTCATCCCATTCCTCGGCATACTTGACACTTCTCTGGGGTGCTGGCACTTCTGTGAAGATGCTGTCATCTCTTCCGCTTTTCTTTTCCCCAGTCATGAGGTTGAACAAATCATCAGAACGTAGTATCGGCTCACTCAACCCTGCATGTGTATGCCATACTTCTCCTATAGAACATCTATGGGAGTGTAGTAGAAATATGAACTGGGTCCGGAGTCTAATGAGCAGAAATGAGTTGAAAATTAGGATCCTGGTGAGAAGAGTGATTCAACAGACTGATTTAATACCAAGCCCTAGGTTATTGGGGGCTGTGTAGAAGGAGTCAGGGTTTCTCAACTGGAAAAACAGACTATCTTTGTGCAAGAAGATAAGTCCAGGTTTGGGGAAACTGAAGAAGACAGATAACAGATGCAATGTGGTGGGACTGACATTACCATTTGAGGCCAACCAGTCACTGGCTCTTAACACTTTAGAGATAGGTAAAATAAAACAGTTTTGTTCCGGTTAGCCCTTGGTTCACTGGCTAAAGGAGACACATTGATTGTTTTATCTCTCTACCTCGAATTAGTCCATCTCCAAAATGGAATATTACTTAATTCCTGCCACTTTAGGTAACTGTAAAATATTTTGCCATGTTTTTATGAGTAAACAGGACTATGGGCATATTTTAAATAATGAGCTTCAAAGTATATGAAATGCAGTGGAAAGGATGCTGAACTTGAATTCAGTATCTTTGAGGTTAGCATATGACAACTCTGGGGTTCTATTCTTTGCTCCCCTACTTACTAGCTGAGTGATTTTGAGAAAACTTCTCTCTATATTTTGGTTACCTCATTTTGCAACAAAGATACTAGTAGCCCTACTATATGTAACAATTATGGAGATTACATTAGTTAGCATAGGTAAAGCCTCACAATACCCTAGTACATATGTCATTGGATTTTAGTCCTAGAACTACTGTTAATTCACTGTTATGATGTCAGCAAAGTTATTTCATGTCTTTAGGCTTCCATCTCCTCATATTAAAATAGGGATTTCATTTTCAAAAAGATGATTTTTAAAGTTCTTCCTGAGGCTACACTCCATGAATCCCTGAGTTCTTTCTATTCATTATTAGATCAACTGTACTGTGCATTGCATATGAAGAGTTAAATACTACAAATGTGTTAGTCGACAATGAAATACCATTATCACTGTCTTAGAAATGTGTTAGAAACAGAAAACAATGACTAATAAAACTTATAATGTCCACAGCAAAAGAAAATGAGTCATTGAAAGTAGTAATAGAGATGTTCATTGTTTTGTTAATCAATGGCACAAAGCAACTATGAGACTCTATCAGTATAAGACAGTCTGACTGCTTCTCTTAAATAAAGAAATAAGATTGTAATTAAAGCACACCACTTAAAAATATAGGGAATGGAGACAATGCCTTAACCACTAGTTGTGAATCACAGTTTAGGAATTATAGTCAATCATTGTAAATGGACTGAAATCCTCACATGCCAGCAGTGAAACTGGTCCTCCAAGTAGAGAACTTGGAGGTTGGAAATGCACAGCTCCTGCACAGGGAAGAGAGCCAGACTGGTTTACCACCTCTGTGCGCTGCTCTCTGTGCAGAAATGCTGCTTCCAGAGTGCTTGCCCAGGATGCTTCCTGGGAAGAGTCTATATCAGATCACTCCTGATATCCCCTGAATCCTCAAAGCTTTAAAATCTACTTGTAATTTCTACCTGGAATGTATGAATGGCAACTACATCATATCTCAGACAAGTTCCTATCTCCCATTCTCCCAGTTAAGGTTCTCAACAGCATTAGCAGAAAATGTAGTATAGGAATTGTAACTGCAGCATTATATGTAACACTATTGATAATTATTACTGGAAGAGCATTCCCCTCAGACTCTGAAGGCTCAAGGTGTTTCCACCTTTCTATTTCATTTGTCAATAGCCTCATCTACTACCCCTTCTGAGCATACTGACAATCCCCGATTCCTGAGATGCTTGCACAACTCCATGCTCCACCCCTGGGTCGTAAGTTGCCATGCTTTATACATTCTTCTATGTCTGGTGCCACTTTACTCAGCCCTGAATTGTTTCTGAAACTCCAATCCTCTTATCTCCATTCCCTCTTCCTTTTGTATCATTTTATTTCTGATGATTAAATCTCTGACTCACCAGGGAGATATTGGAATGCACTGTTCTTGGTAGTACAGGTATATAGCCTTTTCATATTCATCGGCCCATCCCCCATACCCTCTAGAAATTAAAGATGTTAAATTATCTTGAAATTCCTTCAAAATGAATATCATCAAAATGTGAGACTGATACATCTAAGCCTGTGACAAAAATGGTGAGTACTTGGGGCTCTTATCTAGAAAGGAAACACTTCAGAAAAAGATCAAAACTATGTATCATGAGATCAAAGCTAACTCGATTTTCCAACTTCATTTAAAATATCCTATTATGAAACCCAACACATGCCTTCAGTATCTTTTTCTGCACTGGTTTTAAAACAACAGTCTTTAGGAAAATATTAATGTTTTTCTTATAACTTCTTCCTATCAAAGCACTTGTTTCCAATCTTCTTATACTAAAACATTAAGACTCTACTTCGCATCATGCTGCAACAATAAAGTTCTATAAGAACTGAAGGGAAATACATCTTCAGTGAGATTCCATCATCCCTTATTAATACCATAATTGAGGGCTATAAATCTGTTTCTTATACAATTCATGCAATAAAATACTTAATGGATTGTGAATGACATGTTATAAAACCAGGCATTAAGTATTACAATTTGTATTTAAATGTGCTTCAGACATAAATAAGCGCTCTATAAATAGTAGGCTTTCTCAAGTCAGATATAACCTTCCATTTACTTCTAGCCAACTTAGGAACAGAGTCATTAGAGAGTGTTTCTGTCATCAAATTGTTATTTTATTTTGAATGAGGTGGGCTGTTTCTTTGTTCTTCAACATTTAAAATAGTTTATGATCATCAAATTGTTCAAAAGCTCTGCAAACAGAAGCAGATGCAAGTATTGCCTTTGTAAGTTGAGCACCCTCAGGGAAAGTCAAAATGTTCTTATCTGCCCTGAAGCCGGTTTGTTTGACATTAATGCTGCAGCCTGGTCCAAATGAAGATATGATGGAAAAAATGGAATAAAGTAACAATGGGACATTTAGAATCAAGAGAAACACTACCATCCACTACTGACTCCTGCTTTCATTTTTTCTTCACATCCTCTCTACGTGGACTTCCTGTGGTGACACTGTGGTGCTCATTACTAAGTCCCTCAGCAAGGGAGGCACAATTTTCTCATCAGTCAGTAGATTCTACAGCCACCACCACTCACACTAAGTTTTAGATAAGCAGCATGGCTCACACCAAAGTATACCTGATACAAGTGTGACTGTGTGAAAACGAAGCCAGGTTTTACTTCCTGCTCAAAGTGTAACCCCATTTCTGTTTTGTACTTGGGATGGTCCATCAAATTCTATCCTGAAAGCATCTCTCAATTCTGTTCTGTGGGCACACCTTGCCTTTCTGTTGTGGATATGTGTGTGTTTGTACGTGTGTACATCTGAGATCTGGTCTCTGACTTTAGACAGCCTGGCACATCTGAATACTTCAAGTCAAATGACTGTCTGGCTCCCTACATTAGGAAGGAATAAGCATTGACTTGCACATGTTTGCAAAAGGAAAGACACCATCTGAAAGTAAGTCCTACACCCTAGGGAACTGAACGAGACAGAAATGCCTAAATGGTGCTACAGGTTACATATTGCCATGAACAGAGTGGTGGATGTTGAATGTAGGCCTAAGATTTTATTTCATTTTAACACTCCTTGTTATTTTACAGACATCCACTCCAGAATTATACTTTCTTTTCTTGAAAGGTGGAGAGAGCAAAAGACCAGGAAAATGGGAAATGAACTCTAACATTCATCCATTAGCGTGAATGTTTCAGTCCTATCCATGTGATCCCCCTAGTTTGTTACTTCACTGACCCCCCCACATCAATCCTAACATCCCAATCCCAAATATAAAGTAATCACTTTGAAAAAAACAAGAAAGCTGCATAGACTATAGTTTCATTTCTTTTAAGTATTCACTGGCTAAAAATGAATCCATCACTGGCAATATTCTGGTCTGCTTCTGTCTTAACTAGGCTATCTGTAACCAGAGCCATTGAAGAGCATCTGCAGCCATCTCTCCCACCCTCTGTGTGTGCCCCATCTCCTGCTTCCTTTCTTTCCCCTATTCTTTTCTCCTATGTAGCAGTTATTGAGCACCACTGTATACTAGGCATGGCCTAAGGGATCAGAAGGGAGTATTATTTGTAAAGCATCATACAGTTGACAACTATCAAGTTCAGATATGAAAACATATCTTCTGAATGACATTATTATAAGTCTTATATTAGAGGTAATGAAACAAACAGAGAAATGTGTATTGATTGATCAGAGGTAGCACCACTAGAATGTGTGCTGTAAAAAGTGAGAATTTTTGTCTGTTTAATCTATTGCTACATCCTAAGGCATCTAGAAGAGGTACTGGCACATAGTAAGCATTTAATAAATACCAATAATATTAACAAATATCTGCATTAATTTAACCTTGTGGCTGATAGGTGAGAAAGACTGAATCCAGGTCTTTTAAATTCAAATCTATGAAACCTCATGTAGCCAGCAAAGTAGAGTTGCTGGAGTCACAGATCGCGCTCACACACACATGTCTGCAGTTGTGTCATCATGTAATACTAACCTCTGTGCCTCAGTTTTTTACCTGTAAGATGGGCTTTGTATTTTCAAGGTTCTCTAGAATAACAGAACTCACAGGATATGTATATTATAAAAGGGGATTTATCAAATCAGCTTACACTCGGAAGTGGTGTAGTCCCATGTGGCCACCTGCATGTGAAGAGCTGGAGGAACAGAATAAGAGCAAGCAATGATGCAGTCCCAGTCCAAGATGGAAAGGCCAGGAAACTCCCCAGAGAAACACTGGTGAAAGTCCAGTTCGAACAGGAGAAAGGGTGAAGCCCGATATCCCAGGCAAGAACAGACACATCTGTACTCAGGAAGAACCATGCTTGCCTTCATGAAGTTTCCTTTTTTTTTTTTTTTTTGGTCCTGGGGATTGAACCCAGGGGAATTCTACCTCTGAGCTACACCCCCAGCCCTAACTAAGTTGCAGAGGGCCTCACTAAAATGACCGAGGCTGGCCTGGAACCTGTGATTCTCCTGTCCCAGCCTCCCAACTACTGGGATTACAGTGTACCACCAAGCCCAACTAGCTTCCTCCTTCGGTTTATCTGGTTCCCCAGCCTATTAGAACAGGGCCGCCCACATGCAGGGCAGGACTTCCCCTCAATCTGCTGTCCCACATGCCAGTTATCTCATCAACACATCCAAAGTCACATAACTTTTTGCAATACGGTCAAGTTGACAATCCAGATTAACCTTCACAGGCTTATTAATAATACTTTTGGAAAAGATAAAAAAGAGATAAAGCTTGTAAAGGAGCTACCACTGTGCCAAGCACCTCAGAGAAACTCAAAAGGGCTTAGGTTTGTTTCCTAGTTTTTAATTCTTTTTTCTTTTTTTTTTTTTGCATTTGACCCACCTCTTTCCCTACCTCCTTTTTTCTGACATTTTGTTTCCCAATTGCCCTTACCTCTATCAAGGGCACTCCATTGAATCGTTTAATTTTAAAGATGGTTTAAAAAATGAAAAAGATTTCTTCTACTTCCCCATGACTACCTTTTTGGATACAAGCCCCATGACCCTAGAAATAGAGGAAATCTCTAAAGAAATCCAAGAATTCACAAATACTGTGATCCTAAAACCTTGGAAAAATGAGCCCCTATCTCTAGATTTGTTCTTTACAGATTCATCCTTTCCCAAGCAATTATTTCATAGTGGGATTCCAACTGGATTCCTTAACAAAAATGTAATTCCAAACTCCCATATTTTTCTTTTTAAAATTCTCTGTTAGCCAGGAGTGGTGGCACATACCTGTAATCCCAGTACTTGGGAGACTGAGCCAAGAGGATCGCAGGTTCAAGAGCAGCCTCAGCAACTTAGCAAGGCTCTCTGCAACTTAGCGAGACCCTGTTTCCAAATAAAAAATAAAATAGGGCTGGGGGTGTAGCTCAGAGGTAGAATTCCCCTGGCTTTGATCCCCAGTGCCAATAAAATAAAATAAAATAAATAGATAAAATTCTCTGTTGATGTTCCCTTAGTTTATTCAGAGTTTCTCGGCCTTTCTTTTTCTTTCTTTCTTTTGTTTTCTCTTTTGCCACCAGATTCTCTGTCCCTTTCTTCCCTTTAAGTGTTTCTGGAGCCCTGCAAATCTATCACCCTCAGAAAATGGATTTGCTGCTATTGGTTTTCCAGGTACTGTCACATTCAGTGATCTTTCCTGTCCTCTACTGATTTATCTTTCCCATAATGATAACTGTCACCTTTTCATCTAATTTTCAAAGCTCCTCTTTCTGTGGTAGGCGTTTTATGTTCCCATATTTGGCCATTTGACCTTTTTAATGGCTTCCCTCTCATGGATCCATAATCAGTTTGAGGTAGTTAATCTGCTGTTGTTACTAAAATAGGGTGATCAGCTGTTCTTCCCTTTTCCTCCACAATTACTGTCTATTTGATGATTTCCTCTTTAAAAGTTCAATGTTGTGTTTTAAGTTCTTCTCTGCACTGTCAACTCCATATATTACATACTTCTCCTTTCATCAAGCTATACTTTAGGAGGTTTTATCCTAGTGAAACATGCTAGTTAACTGACCCTAAAGGATCCGCTAGGTGCTGCTCTCCATAAGAGAACTTGAAAATTCCCATTTGACACGTGTACATCAGTCTGGTTTCATTAGGAAACCAGTTAGGAAACTCTGTGAGGAACACATATTGCCAGGCCCATTCCATCAAACAGAGCAATGTCTTGACTTTGTTCTTGGCTACAATTTCCTATTATAAGAAGAGGGGAAGCAAGTATTGACTTTAAATTATCCATTTAAAATTATGTTTGAGCCTCTGACAAAATTAAAAAACAAACATACACACTTCAGTGTCTTCCCTGACTCTCTGCCCACTCAACTCTATCACTATTCCTCTTCTACCAATCATTTATGTTAAAAAGCCTCTTCCTCCAATGACAACAGAGAACCCTCAGAGGTGCAAGGGAAGGGGTACAAGGGAAGGGGAAGGGCAAGAAAAAAGTGAATCTATGGAATTACTGTCATAAACAATGTGTACATATGAGATTATACCAACATCATTCTCAGTGCTACATGTGGGGGGGGGAGGTGGGGGGAGGGACACCAAGAGCTGTGTGCATGTATGTTAACACCAAACTGATACTCATTGTGATGTGAGACTACAATGCACCAATAAAAACATATTGAAAAAATAAAAAAAATAAATAAAGAGTATCCACCCTTACAAAAAAAAAGCCTCTTCCTTGGTCCTGACTCTCCTAAATGAATGGGCCCCATTCGAATCTGCCCTCCAGATGTGGACCCGCCTAATGTGCATCTTTCCTGACACCCTGTCCCACCTAAACTTACCAGGCCACTTTTCTACTATTCTCTTGTCTTTCTTGAGTCATTAAAGTGACTCAAAATGCATCCTCAATTTGATGTTTAATAGCCATGACTTCCTGAAAAGGTGGCCCTTCTCAAGCGACTTATACTTTCAGAATGCTTCTAATGCCTAAACTTGTAATATGAGAAAATTGGTTATAGTTTCAAGCTTCATCACAGATGAGCAAGGGAAATATATATGAGTGATAAGAAGGGCTCCAGTCACCTTCCAATCGCACTCTATTAAAAGCTTTTTGCTCTGAGCCTGAGTATGACTGTCCCTGCTTACTGCAGACTGGCACCACTTAACTATACTGTGTGAAGAGATTCTGCTGGAATCCTGATGAACTAATCAACCTTCTTACCTTTGGAGGCATAGTCATCATCAGTAAGCTGAATTTCTAAGTGCCAAAAGATGATGCTCTCTGGAGAGAAATTCAGTCACTCAGATACTAAATGGTGCGTTTTCCCCCTTAAATCAATTAAATAAAAGGTTTATATTTTCCACATAGTTTGAGAGGTTTAAATATTTAATTCAGAATAATTTATCAAGCAATGACACTTAAGAAAATGGAATGATGCAAAGGAACTTTCATCAGTTGGTAAGTGCTCAAGAGAGAAAAATGCTGACAGATCAGCCGGAGTTATCTAAAAGCTGGGAGGAAGCAGAGTCTTGCAGGTTCTTGAGCCTGGCTAGGGAACAGAGATAAATGAGAGTGGAGATCAGAAAGCTCACCCTTCCCCTTCTGCCCATGCTGAAAGGAGACTCGCAGTGTGTGAGGTACCTGTCTCTAATAGCATGTAAAACTGCAAAACCTGCAGGGTTACTTTGATATGAACAAGGTTAATGTGTTACTCAAGATTAATTGGGCTTCACTAAGAAATTTATTGAGGATGAGAGACTCTGAAAGTGGAAGGAGGAGCAAAAACCTTGTTAGAGATTTATCACGAGGGGGTGATGGATGAAAGCCTTCAGAAACCAATAATAGGATATTAAAGATTCACATAAGCAGCATTAAGGAGATCTCGTGTGCTTACCTTAGACAAACTAGAGCCGGAGGATGGTGGAGGAGCGGGCTTGCAGCTGCCAGAGGAAGCGCAATCCGCTGTTACACAGCGTGCCTTCTGACTGTGTCTGCTTTGGTTAAGTGACAGTGGGTCCTGGATTTAGTCCTGAATGTGGCATTTTTGTACATTTAATTTTAGATTGATCATTGAGCCCACAACAAAGAAAACAAAATAATCAAAGAAAGGATGCTGGTTATGAGCGCAGACTTTATAACCTGTGGGCAATTTACCTAATTTATTATTTCCTTTCCCTTTCTTTCCCCTTCCTTCCTTCCTTCCTTCCTTCCTTCCTTCCTTCCTTCCTTCCTTCTTTACTTCCTTCCTTTCTGAAGCTGTCCTCTAACCTGTGAACTCCTGTCTCAGCCACCCAAGTACCATTTTCGTTATTTTCAGTAGTAACAGTAATAGCTGTTGGAGTAAAAACACAGGAAGGGGGATACAGAGTCAAACTGTGGTACTCAGTGTACCCACCTGTCCCCACCACAAGGATGTCCTATAATATAGCCAGAAACCCTACATTGGTTTTTCATTTCTGTAGATAAAACACTGAAAATATCCTTTTCTTCTTTTCACCAATAGAATTATCAGTCACAAACTGCCTATTATTCATTAGATTATTGCTTCATGTAGAACATGCTGTAATTAATTAGACCATGCTTATCTTACTTTTGGCATTCATCACAATTTTAGATGAGCCTGAGGAAGCAACCCGTGTGTAATCAACTATGTTAACAGTGTATTCCTTCAAAAAGTAACTTTTGGGGAAAGTTTCACAGATGCTTAATATATGTGTGGATTTGTGTTACCTTCAACTTCAGCTGGAAGTATAGCTTATGCCCATAAATTTATAGATTTTATACAGTTTTTGAATTATGAAGCTCTCCATGTACGTAAAGAATTCATTTCTTTCTGCCTTACACATTTCATAGTAAGGTGAGTTAGATTTTAAAATGAAATTTTGGTTAGGCTGACTAAAGCAGAAGATTATGGCCACTTCTGATTACATGAAGCTTATGCAAGAAAATCTCCTTATTTTGACTTTTATGTATAAAGCTAGCTCATTAGCTTTCCAGTAAAATGGCTTACTTGGGTTTTTCTTGGTTTTTCTTATCACTTTCTCCTCCTCTTCTTAACTGTCTTCTCATCCATTACCCTCTTCTCCTACTCTCTGGATGATCTCACTACGTGGCAAACAAATATCTACAGTAGACTGTCTCTCTTTCTACTCCTGACATATCTAAGTCCAACAGTAACTAGAGATTCCTGAACTTCACATCTCAGTGGAAGCATACTCACTTACTCACCTGACCATTATTAAAGCCTGTCATGAGCCAGCTTACATTCTAAGACAAGGAGATAAAATAAGGCTTACAGTCTGTTGAACAAAAAAAGTTAGTAATAAAATAATAATGCACCAAAATCCAATTGCAATATTCAACAGATGATATAAAGGTTAAGCAGAGGCAAGCATAAGACATTTCAAAAGGGAAGAAAACTCTCCAAAAAAGGCTACCCATCTGTTCCTAATGCTCCAAATCTCAGCAAGTAGTATCAGCATGTCTTTAGTTGCTTAAGCTAAAAATCTAGATGATATATATTATCTGTCCCTTTTCCATTGTTGCCATATTTGATCTGCAGCAAATATTCTTAAATATAGATCATAAATGTTTTCCCACTAGTCTAACTCTCTCCATTCCTAGTCCAAGCCCAAGCCATCTCTTCATTAGGATTTTCTGCATCAATTCTTGGCCCCTTCCAATGACCAGTTATGAAACCATGCCTCTGTTTTGCAGTGGGATTTATCATGGCTGAGAATGTGGAATTGGCACTTAAGGGAGTTATGGGTAAAGATGTTGGCCTAATTATAACCATAAAAACCCAATAACAGTGACAGGAATTTCTTAGGAGACATAGAGGAAATATGAATTTTCTTTAAAGGATCAGGGAATTTGAAGATGATCTCCTTGCTGGCATGTTGCACTGAATAATAAAAATAAAACATCAAGTATGTCTATTTTGAATTCACTCAACAATTCTTTGTTAAATATAAAAGAAGACTAATACATATTTGGGCGCCATGCTGGTGCTGGACAATATAAATGTAGTCCCTGTCCTCATGAAACATACTGCTCCCATGGGAGAAGAATTGATCAATTAGTGAACAAAAAGTAATAATAGTAATAAATGTGATTTCATTCTATAAAGCACATAAGCAAAATATTATGGCAAAAATTACATATGAAGCATACATGTAGTTTGGGAAGTCTGGGGTAATTTATATTACGGTCATTATTTTATTTTTTTATCCTGTCCAACATCCTTTGCCTTTGCAACAGAACTCCACTTTTCCCAAGGAGAAGCAAACTCATCTCTACTCTCAGTCCATGAGTTTCAGAACACACACACACACACACACACACACACACACACACTCACAATTACAAGTTCTAACCTTCATCTCTCAGGTGGATATGTCACTCTGCCTGTCCAGTCAGAGCAATACATTACCATGGCCTATGTGATTGGGCTGATTAAATAAATAATTGGCACATGATCCAATCTGAGCCAACAACAGCCTTCCTTGAGATTTTTTCTAGAAATAAAGAGAAAGATACACTCTTTTCTTCTCTAGCTCTAAGGACCATGTAAGCAGGAGCTACTAAGAATCATCTTTGTAAACTCTGGAGCTAACCTATCTCAGAGTAAAACAAAAGTAGAAGAAAGCAAAACTCAAAGATGAAGAAAAATAAATACAACTTAACTAAGTCATAATTTGATATTTATGAAAATTTTCCATATTCTTTTAGCTCTGATTGGTTTAGTAATTACCATTAGCTAGGCATCTACTATGTGCCAGGCCCAGTGATAACTAACACTATGTGCTATTATGAGTCATAGCATCACATTTAACCCTCATTAGTTTTTCTTTTTTAATTTTGGAGATAATGAGTATGAGGTTTAGAGATTTCACATACCTTGGCCAGCCATACTCACAGTTTGCAAATGGAAAAGCTGTAAATTAATGCTGAAGATTATGCTTTTCCTCACAATACTGCATCTCTGTTCAGGCTGGTATTAAAACCAGCTGCCTTGTACCTCAGCACATTATGCCCAAGTCCCTGAGGCTTCAGGCTAGTCAATTTGCTATTTTAAAAAGTTTCCTTATTATTTTAGGCCTATAATTAATAACTATTTTTGAATTTATAAATATAAATATGCATATAATTTCCTTAAATGACCTACCAGGTAACCAAATAAGATTAACCTGGCTTGAAATGGAAAATTGCATAATTGGAGCTGAAAGTTATATACTTTCAGCTATATAAGTATATAAGTATATAAGTTATATACTTATAACATATCTAAAATCTTACTGGAGCTCATTCTGGAGAGTGTTCTTTATTTAAAAAAATAAATTATCTAAATCTCTTGAGACTACATAATAAAAAGAAACCCAAGTGACTTGTTATAGTTAGACATAGAATAAATCTCATGTTAGTCCACATATCATTGTCCCCTGAAGAGCTCATTTATTGGTGTTCAGAGTTGATGTAATTGAGTTATAATGTAGATTAATGTGGGTGGTAACCTGGGCTGATGGGGTGTGGCTGGAGAAGATGGGGGTGTGGCCTTAGGCCCTTGCTTGCTTGCCTTCTCTTGCTTTCATATGAGGAGCAGAGCCTGTGTGCTCTCTCTCTCTTTCTCCACTTCCCACCACCATGCCCTGAGCTTCAGATCCTGGCCTCACATGGACTGAACCCAGAATCTCCAAAAAACTGTGAGCAAATAAATCTTCCTTCATAGAAGTTGTGTGGTCAGGTTTACTGGGATACAACAGTGAGAATGTTAACTAAGACACTTGTCAACTGTGTTTTGGAAGAATTTACAAAATAATTGTATATTAAGGGGAATAACAACTAATGAAATAGCAACCAAATCAGCTTCAATGGCAAATTAATTTTAGAGATGGGGAGATCGCAGTGACAACTAACATGCCCAGTCAACTGCCCTATTGAAGTTGCCTCCACTTACTAACCTGGCCTAATCTTTGAAAGGTGGGCTCACATCATTGGACTAAATTTTATTCAACTCTGGAAATCTGAAAAGTTTTGAGCAGTGAAACTAAAGGTGAACTTATCATGGAAGCATGAAAAAATTGAAATACTATCAAACTCATACTTGATGGATTTATTTTCTAGGAAGAAAATTGGCTGTGGTTAATTTGGATTTACCATGATTGTTTTCTTCTTCTGTTTACCAGGTTATTAGTGTTGTCTAATAATACTATTGCATAAATTTGTCTCTCCTATCTGAGCTGCAAAATTCTAATCTGTTGCTAGATACATAAATCTCATGTTAGTCCACAGATCATTGAGAAAGGTGGATATAGATCAGTAACTTTCATGCTAGGTTGTCTGCTAGAATGAGCTTACAGTTTTAAAAAAAATTCATGTGCCTTAGGTCTACTTGAGATCTACTGAGCCAAGATGTGTGGCTGTGGGCCGAGACATGTATATATCTTTGAAGTTCCAATGGTAATTTTGATGAACATTCACTATTGAGAACTTCTGAATTAGGAATTTCTAAGTTCCCTTCAACACTAAATTCTGCAATTTCTTGAAATCACTCATTTTATTTTTATTTATTTATTTATTTATTTTTTGTTTTTTGCAGTACCGGGGATTGAACGCAGGGGCGTTCTACCTCCGCGCTACACCCCTGGCCTTATTTTTTTATACTTTATTTTGAAACTGGGTCTCACGAAGTTGCGGAGGGCCTCAATAGGTAAAGAGAGAGAGAGAGAGACAGACAGACAGGGAGAGGGAGAGAGAGAGAGAGAGAGAGAGAGCTGAGGCTCGCCGCGAACCCGGATCCTCCAGTCTCCGCCTCCCAAAGTACTGGGATTATAAGCATGCGACGGACCAGCTCAGCCGGAGAGCAGAGACCGACGGGACAGGGGTCTCGGGAAGGTGGGCAAGGAGTCGGCGATGAGTGACAAACAGACACAACTCAAGGAAGTTGCATCTGAGTGTATTTTGCAAAGCTTTAGGCAAGGATTTTATACACAATGATTAAGGAAACAAAATACATCATCAGCTGATTGTTGTTCATGCTTGTGGTTTATACAATCTTAATG